>ML789066.1:259996-282182 GCA_009831015.1 Picea engelmannii | reverse complement strand
TATATATATATATATTATGTTTTATATCCCCCACATGTAGGCTCATTTCTATATGTGGAAGATGAGAACAATTTGTTACATTACCCCCCTCCTTCCAGTCTCATTGTGCACCATTGAATGAGCGAGGGAGGGAAATGTGGTGCATCCCGGCCCCTCCCTCGCATGCATAAAATCCATGTGCAAATAGGCTCAATATTATAACCCTATGCTCACTTTCGATTTCTCATTTATTGAACTCTTGTGCAATCATTCACAATCTTGCGAGCTTGTTGCATGAAAATATCAAACTATTGTTGAAGAAGTGCTATGATGAATTAGCAATAATAAATAATGCTAAAATGGCATCTTGAAAGAGGATTTCGTCAATAGATATTGAGCTTACAACCACAACATTAACAAATTGTTCAAATTCTAGTATTCTAGCACCCTAATGTCTTACATATAAATAAAATATCATTGGCTATTTAACAGCTCAATAAAATATCATTGTATATTTCAACAGCTCTCATGTTGAGTTTAGATGGACAGAAGCAAATTAGCATTCATTTGATTTGTGGACGATGATAAAAATAGACATGGACTAGAAAATAATATACTATATTATATATTACCATGTCAATATTTCTTGCTTAGAAAGGAAGGCTATCCAAGCAATTGTTTTCCTTGAAATCAACAACTATGTGTTAATGAATCCAAGATACCATTAATTTTGTTGTTTTTTTTATGAATGGAAATTCATAAATATTTTATTTTCTTTATCATAGTCATATTAACTATTATTCTTAAAGGATCTATATTTGTTGTTTAAATCTTATTTTGAATGTATAAATGGATTCAACTTCGTCAAAAATCTTAAGCACTCAGATTATACAATGAACCACTCAAATATGTAGCTCCAACAATAATCAGATTTCTGACAAAATATTGACCTTAAATTTGTCCAAGCCACCCTCACCCTGTCTGGGAGGAAAGGACAAACCTAAAAGTAATGTTAAACATAACGCAATTATAGCCACAAAATAAAAATGTGTGCGGCGTATGACATATGGAATCACAAGATAGCGATATGTGCAGCGTATATAGACAAAATCTCATAATGAAATGTGTGCGGCCTATGCAATTACAGCCACAAAATAGTAACGCGTGTAGCATGTGGCGCGTGACATGTGTGCGGCCTACGCAATTACAGCCACAAAATATTAACGCGTGTCGCGTGTGACAGATGGAATCCAAGAATAATTCTAAAAATGAAATGCGTGTAACCTACGATGCGTATAGACAAAATTTGAATATGAAGGTTTTGGAATGGTGCAGTCTCTCACTTTCAAAGACAAGTGAAGCACGGACTTCCTAGCCCGTGACATGATACGGCTTGACGAGGCATGGCATGTGCATCATATTATATATGACATTGAATGTGATACACAATGAAATGTAGAAGTAGTAAATAGTATTTAAGGGGATACACTTTCATGATTTTGAGTTGAGTTTGAAATGGGGTAAGGGGAAAAAGAGTTATGGGATATTCTTAAAATATTTGTAAAGTATTGTTATAGTAATGTCAATGCTGTTAGAAACAAAGGTTGTATGGCAACGTAGTCTCTGCCGAATTAGTTGGGAAATACATGTTGAACAATCAAACTTAATATAACTAAATACACAAGTATATTTAATTTATTGTTATTTAATTTTTTTTAAATAAACTATTAAAAGTATATATAAATATTTTTTCTAATATTATAATTCACTACAAAAAACTTACACATCTATAATCTAAAAATAATAATAAAAATAAAAATTACACCACTCACAATGAATTTCACTAAATCCTTAAATGCAATTCAGGTTTCCTTAAATGTGTGACAGTTACCAACACAATTTCCTTAAATGCGTTGCAGCCACCACGAAGCTTTATTTATTTAGTGAAAGGGTACATGACTACACGTGTAATGGTCAATCGTATATTGTATTTTATTTAATTAGTTTGTAAGGAATATATGAGTGTAAGTTTGTTGGCTTATATGTTAGATTTGGATTTTATAACTATAATTTGGACAAATAATAGTTATACAGTCAACTAGAATGCAAACAACATGTTCCCTCCATTTCTTGTCAAACTTATTAATTATGTAATCAATTTTATACATTGAATGACGTGAAGCATGCAATAAAACTTCAAAGATATCAACCAATTGAATTTTAGAAAAAAAAAAAAATTATTATTAAAAAAAATACATATATTGATTTTTAAAGTTACAAATTGGATATAACACATAAATTTAAAGTCAACACTAAACTAATACATAGTCAAAGGGAAACTCATTGCTATAGTCCCAAGCCTTTGGCAGGAACTAATAACATAATGGTATTAATTGTTGATTGAGATATGTCAACCACATTTAGTTGTGTGGTTGTATTAGTATATTGACATATAACGATATTTACAAATTTCAACATTGCTTTCAAATTAAATTTTGGTTGTGCTAGTATATTGACATATGGAGAGATTTACAAATTTCAACTTTGCTTTCAAATTAAATTTTGGTTATGTTATTAAATAGATTTTATAGCACACACCATTTTAGATTGGAATGGAATTCACATTTTGAAGGTGCTTGAAACACATTAAAATATGAAAAAAACTACACTCTAAAATTGCAGCCACAAAAACAAAATTATATAATTAATGTACAACCCTTTTTCCCCTTTTCTTTTGAACCTCATGTCATCCCTAAGAAGAAGTATCCACATTAAGAAGGAAGACTAGATTAGAAAAAGCTTTAGCTAACTGTTCTACGAAATATTTTTTTTCACCAAAATCAGAAAATATAAAAATGTTTAATATTCTATAAAGACACAACATGTACAACTCCTATACCTAAGGAGGAAATCAAATCCTCTTATGATTTAAGTTATCCTTAAAAAAATTCCCCACTCAACACTTCTAAAATTGATTAAATAATTTTTATTTGTATTTTTTTTACAAAAATATCGATATACTAATATATTGACAAATGAATTTTTTTTCCAAATTTCAAACCTGCTGGTACCATATCAACTACTCCCATTATCCATACCAACTAAATGAAATTAATGTCTGGTGGTTGCAATTAAATATTTTTGATGGCAGGAACCAATAAACTCCCACAACGTTCTTTCCTGCAGGGTGTATTCATGCCATGTGATGTGATGTGAAGTGTTTCCTGAAATGTTACAGGAGTCATTCAATTATTTTGTTGGAGCCGCTCTGAAATCCAGACGTGTCGCACGAGCACTTCAGCGAAAAACTGTAACATCATTTATTAAAGCAAATGCTACATTATTGTTGGACTTTTGTACTACATTTGGATTTTATAACTATAATTTGTATAAATAATAGTTATACAGTCAACTAGAATGTAAACAACATGCTCTCTCCATTTCTTGTCAAACTGTCAAATCTATTAATTATGTAATCAATTTTATATATTGAATGACGTGAAGCCTGCAATAATACTTCAAATATATTAGCCAATTGAATTTTAGAAAAATAATTTTTTTATTATTAAAAAAAATACATATATTGATTTTTAAAGTTACACATTGGATATAACACATAAATTTAAAGTCAACACTAAACTAATACATAGTCAAAAGGCAACTCATTGCTATAGTCCCAAGCCTTTGGCAGGGACTAATAAGAAGAAGATAATAAAGAAAATGAGATTCTGATAAGAAAACAAATGACATTATGATGAGTGTGGGATTCAAAAACATGAAGTATGTAACCTAAATGCGATGAGAATTTTTATATGTACAACAATCAACAATGCTCATTACACATGAATTCAAGTGGGGATTCACAAAAACAAGGTGTTTAATCTTCTTTGGTAAGCTTTTATTAAGTGAGTGCCATATAAAATAATGCATACACCAATATAGTGATAGGATATTTATCTAGGTGTGAGCTATGTGATGGATTTAATGTTTTGGAAGAGTACACCATATCAAGGAATAGATAAGAGCCAACTAGAATAAAGATGATTTTATTTTTTACATGTCAAACACAAGTGATGCAGGAGCATCGCTCCACCTCAGCAAACGCGCCAGCACACAAACTCACAATGGAGAAAGGGAGAGGCATTAAACCTCCCATTTTTTTTAAATTTGAAATAATCCTATATGGATTTTTGTGTTGTAAGGTTGTAAATGTCGGGCCATGCCATTGTACAGGTAGTGGTTGGATTTCATTTAAAAGGTTGCTTGTAGCAGGCCCAGATCGTGGTAAGGTCTCGGTAAACATTTATGAAAACTTCAATGTAATAGATGAGGTTAGGTGAGAGAGGACGAGCTCGCAGAGCCCCTCTTTTGTAAGGAGATCTTTTATCAGATTTCACAAGGCAGATAGGCAGAGAATGATAGAGGCCCGAGGAGGTAGAATAGTTCCGAGAGAGAGAGAGAGAGCTTGAGAGAATTGGGACTTTGTTACACTCTAGTTTTGTAAACCACTGTATAGACACACAGAGATAATAGAAAACCATTTTTTCTTACATATCGGGTGTTTATGTGTTTCATGAATGAATGTTGTAGATATATGACAAGCTTTATTTACAATAGGAAGAAAGATAGATTTCATTTATCTTCATTGAGTCTCATAATATCGTTTTGGATTCTTTAGGATGTTCAAGGAGTGCACAACAAAACATCGGAGGTTTTGTAGCCAGTACAAGGAGTGTGCATCTAAACTTTGCGGAGTAAAAAAAGAACGTGCCAGGAGAGCGCACTAGAGCGATCACAAGCTCAAGAGGAACCTCAAGGTTATTGAATACCTTACAGGGGGGACTGTGCGAAAGAAGCACAAAGAAACAGAGTTATTGAGAACTTTGTCGAAGCTCTGTCAAGTGGGCATTGAGCCGGTGCAAGTGTGCACAGAAGAACTCTGTGTCGAGTTCGGGAGAAACAAAGTTACTAAACACTCTATGAGGAGAGGCTCTGCATGGAGTGCATTGAGCATAAGGACGCCAAGAGGGCGAGAAGTATTTATTGTTCAAGAAATCCTTCAGATCTGATTTTGACGAAATCCCGAGAACGCAAGGTGTGTGTGGGGGATTGAAACCTTCGAGGAGGTCAAGCTCAGAAGGAATAACGCAGAGGTTGCGAGCGAGTCAGACTTATTCTAAGTTCGAAAGATAAAATGAGGGATAACGCTACAAGAGCGAAGCGAGACCAAGAGTTGGGTCTGCGGGAAGAAGTTCAAAGGCCGACACCTTTTGAACATTGACAAAATCTTCCAAGTCAAGAGGAGGAGTGATAGTAACCGTCTAATCAGTTGTGGAGAAGAACCTGGATCGTTAGATCTACGTCCAGGTAGAGGAGAAACGAGCGTAGGGGAAAAAGTTCTCAGCCATCAGATCTAAGCGCCTGGATCAACAACCATTGGATCCAGAGTAATATGCATGGGTTTTAACTCTTTGGAGTGCACATGAGAGAGGGTTTTGCAAAATTATGAAATCTCAACATCATCAGAACCATCCATCAGAAGGGACGTGTGGCAAGCGATCAACATTTTGTTGACTCGCGATTCAAAGAAGTCAAAGGGAAAATTCGTGAAACTCGCGAAACGTGAAATCATGAAAAGATCTGAGTCATTGATTGAGGAGAGATCTGAACCGTTGATTGTCCAGGGAGAATTTCAACATTTCGGGGATCGGGAGAACGGAGGTGAAAAGTCTTTTGACTTGGCGATACGCGAAATCTTGATGAGATCTGGACCGTTAGATCCAGAGGAGTGCGAACCGTCAGATTTGGATGCCCCGAAATATCAAAATTTTGGAAGTCGGGGATGTGAAGGAAGTTGTGACTTGGAAGTCGTGAAATCCTGATTCGTAAAAGGAAAATCTAGACCGTTGGATCTAGAAGGGATACATGTCAACAGGCCAAGAGATCCAGAAGGAGGCAAAGGTTGAAGAGTTGAAACAGTCGAAGCCCGAAGAGTTGAAGAGTCGAGAGCCATCGATCTATAGGGGGACACTTGTCACCATATCGCGAGCTCTGGGGAAAGTTACGCTGGAGTTTCAGTTTTGAGAACTGAAATAGTCAAATCCCGAAGCGCCGAATAGCCGAAGTGTCAGGGAGCCGAAGAGTCGAAGCGTCGGGGAGCCGAAGAGTCGAAGCGCCAAAGGCCAGAGAGATTATGAGTCGTCAAATCACCCGAAGTGAATCTGAGTTGTCGGACCAGGAGAGGAGACGTGGCAGAAATCTGTGAACTCCGGGTAAATTTCTGGAGCGATTCATAGTCGTTGGATTTAAGAGGACACATGGTAGGATTCTGTGTATTTGGGGAGAAGGAAAAGGGTTGAGATTTGAGACCTCAGAAGCCCAGAATCCGAAGAGGATATCGATCATTGATCAAGAGGAGGATTCCAGGATCGTTGATCTGGTCGAGGAGGTCAAGGACCCGAAGCGAGAGCACAACCGTTGATTGGGGATATACGTGTCAACAAATCTTCCACTCCAGGAGATGCCCAGTCAGCAGAGGCAAGAACTTGAGAATTGAGATTCCCAAAGGTCGGACTCACAAAGGATATCTTGACCATAGATTCAAGGGAACAAGTGGCAATATATCTTCCACTCCGGAAGATTGTCACACAGAGGAGAGTGGAGTTTGAGAATTGAAACTCCCGAAGGCCGGAAAGTCGGAGTCAACAACAATCTTTGATTCGAATAGGACTACGTGTCGGCAGATCATAGAGATATGTGGAGACGCGTGGAAGGAGGAAAGAAGAGCATAACAGAGATCGATAATAGTCGTCGATCACAGGAAGCGCCAAAGGATCGTGAGATCGATGATCGAGAAAGATTGTGGGGCCAGGACATGCTCAGACAATAATAACCCTTGAGCGGGCCGCAATTTCAACCACGGTTTTGGAAGGGAGATACGTGACAGCTGGAGGAGGATTGTGGGGTGAAAATCGGGTTGGTCTAAAACCACTCTTTCCCACACCCGCAATCGTGCATTAGCATAAGGGCACAACCAAGGGTTGTATGAAGAAAGGGGCTAGTAAAGAGGAGCTAGCGCCTGTGAATTGAAGAGCGCTGGTACGCACAGACAGAAGGTGCGAGCATCACAGGACCTGCGCCAAAGGAAGAAAAGGGGCCTGTGTATAATTTTTGGGTTCATTCAGGAGCCCATAGAGTCAATCTGACTTGACACTTGGAACGATCCAGAGACCTGGAGGTCGTAAAACCCCGAAGGGGAGAGGGGCTGCATCAAGTGGTATTAGAACACATAATTGATTTCTATAGGCAATAGAGGTAATAAAAAAACTGACCCTTGCTTACAGACAACAGACAAAGGAGAGATGGTGAAAGGAGATGACCTGGTAACATCAGGTGGTATCATAAATAGGAGTTTTTTTGTAGACAACAGGTGAAAGGAGGGCAGAGTATTGATGCTCTGTGAGAATTTTGTTGCATGTACACAACATCAAAAATTTAAACAATGAGAGATCTGTGGGAGAAGATGGAGATGCTCGTAGATGTAAAGTAATCCATAGACTTTCCAGGAAGGTAGGTAAAAGGTGGAAATGGCTACTAAAGGCCATGAGAGTGGTCGGAGAGGAGACCAACAGAAGAAGAACAATCCAGATATGGATCTGGAGTTCAATGAGATAACAACCAGAATGGTGAATCTCGTGTTTAAAATGCAGAAGGATGCAAGAGCACATTGGGTGTATGAATGGTCCATGAAGAAGAGAGTGAAATGGATAGTAAAGGAATTGTTGGCCAGAGGAGAGTGAAGGCTGATGAGAAGGTGGATGAGGCATACTAAAAACCTCAATGACACAGAGGAGGAATTGATTCACATCTGTGAACCAGAAATTGGGAGAAATCTCAGCGACGAGGAGGAGAAGAGATCAGATGAAGATCTCATAAATTGTCAGGTGGGAGGAAATGGACTTTCAAGTTTCCAGGTGGGCAATGGAAAGAGACCAGGTGGATGTCTCGAGTACTTCCAGGGGAGCAATGTCGAAGGTTCAAATTGCCAAGTGGGCAACGAGATGGGATCAATTGATCTCATAGACTGTCAGGTGAGCAGGAAGAAAGAAATGAGATGGTCTGAAAGTCTCAAGAGCTCAGGAGTGAGTTCATGTCATCAAGGAGCGCTGATAGATGGAGATTCATGTGGATTTTCATACCACGTGAATGAAGATGATGACAAGTTAAAAACTTTCACCATCCAAGAGGAGGATCAGAGGAGCATTCTGATTATTTCAGGGATCAAGATATTCCTACCAAATAGCCAAGCAGAGGCCAGCACACATGATGAAAGTGTCGCAGAAGAAGAAGGATATCCAGCGATGACTATCATGATGAAGGAGCAGATATCAGAAGCTTCCCAAGGAGACAAATAAGGAATGGAGAAAACACTAATGTCTACCCCAGCAGGAGGGGAGGAGCATTTAGAAGAATGGCTCAAATTTTTCAGCCAGGAAGTTGAAATAGAGATGACTGCAACATTGGAGCTTGCAGCAGAGGAAGAAGCAGACAACATGGACTTTGTTGATTTGTATGAGGAATTGGAATCCCTAGAGAGAAGGGTAATGGTGCAAAGATTGCACATCCAACAGGTCAAGTTGGAGACAGATAGAGGAGCATACCAACGAGAGAAACGGTTGGAAGGAGTTGGAAACATGCCAACACAAGAAGAAGTTGAGCAACATCTTAGTGATGAGACTGCGGGACTGGAATCTACAGTAGAGTGTCCACTCAATGCCACAAGGGAAGATAAATACAACATGGGATATCGAGTAGATCTTCCCACTGATAAGAAGGAAGAGTTGTAGCAGAGAAGACTGCATAAGAAGAGCCAGCCACTGAAGTAGTTGGACAGAGTAATAGAAGAGATCAGGAAGCTGATGTTGAGGTCAACAGAAGCATTCAGCAAAGGAGATTTGAACAGAAGAGAGCCTTCCATAGCAGCATGGAAGAATCAGAAGAAGAAAAAGAAGTAGCAGCAGCAACATAGCTGGAGAGGGGAAAGAGGACAACTCCATAAGAGAATTTGGGATCCAGGTGGATTTCAACACTGGAGAAGAGGAGATCATGAGCATGAGCTCATGTTTTTCCTAGAATGGGAGTATGATGCAAGAGCATCACTCCACCTCAGTAAACGTGTCATCACGCCAGCACACAAACGCACAATGGAAAAAGGGAGAGGCATTAAACCTCCCATTTTTTTAAAATTTGAAACAATCCTATATGGATTTTTGTGTTGTAAGGTTGTAAATGTCGGGCCATGCCTTTGTATAGGTAGTGGTTGGATTTCATTTAAAAGGTTTCTTGTAGAAGGCCCAGATTGTGGTCAGGTCTGGGTAAACATTTATGAAAACTTCAATGTAATAGATGAGGTTAGGTGAGAGAGGAAGAGCTCACAGAGCCCCTCTTTTGTAAGGAGATCTTGTATCAGATTTCATAAGGAAAATAGGCAGAGAATGATAGATAGGTTTGGGTAGAGAGGCCTAAGGAAGTAGAATAGTTCTGAGAGAGAGAGAGCTTGAGAGAAGTGGGACTTTGTTAGAATCCAGTTTTGTAAACATTTGTATAGACACACAGAGATAATAGAAAAGAAGTTTTTCCTACATATCGAGTGTTTATGTGTTTCATGAATAAATGTTGTAGATATATGATAAGATTTATTTACAGTAGGAAGATAGATTTCATTTATCTTCATTGAGTCTCGTAATATCGTTATGGATTCTTTAGGCTGTGCAAGGACTGCACAATAGAACATTGAAGGTTCTATATCCAGCACAAGGAATGCGCATCTGAACTCTGCCGAGTCAGAAAAGAACGTGCCGGGAGGGCGCACCAGAGAGATCATAATCTCAAGAGGAACCTCAAGGTTACTGAATACCTTAGAGGGGGGATTATGCGAAAGAAGCATAGAGAAACAGAGTTATTGAGAACTCTGTCAAAGCTCTGCCAAGTGGGCATTGAGCAGATGCAAGTGTTCACAAAAGAACTCTATGTCGAATTCGAGAGAAACATAGTTACTGAATACTCTGTGAGGAGAGGCTCTGCAAGGAGTGCATTGAGAAAAAGGACGCTAAGAGGGAGAGAAGTATTTCTTGTTCAGGAGATCCTTCGGATCTGAGTTTGACGAAATCTCGAGAATGCAAGGTGTGCGTGGGGGATCAAAACCTTCGAGGAGATCAATCTCAGAAGGGATAACGCAGAGGTTGCAAAAGAGTCAGACTTATTCTAAGTCTGAAATCTCAAAGGAGGGATACCGCTACAAGAGTGAAGCGAGACCAAGAGTTGGGTCTGTGGGAAGAAGTTAAAAGGCTGAGACCTTTCGAACATTGACAAAATCTTCTAAGTCAGGAGAAAGTGGAAGCTCAGGAGGAGGAGTGACAACAACCATCTGATCGGTTGTGGAGAAGAACCTAGACCGTTAGATCTACGTCTAGGCAGAGGAGAAACGAGGGCAGGGGAAACATATCCCAACCGTCAGATCTGAGCGCGTGGATCAACAACCATTGGATCCAGAGTAACGTGCACGAGTTTTAACTCTTTGGAGTGCACAGGAGAGAGGGTTTTGCAAAATCGTGAAATCTCGACATCATCAGAATCGTCCATCGAAAGGGACGTGTGGCAAGCGATCAACATTTCGTTGACTCCCGATTCAAAGAAGTCAAAGGGAAATTTCGTGAAACTCGCAAAACGTGAAATCGCGAAAAGACCCGAACCATTGATTGAGGAGAGATTTGGACCGTTGATTGTCTAGGGAGAATTTCGACATTTCAGGGATCGGGAGAATGGAGGTGAAAAGTATTTCAACTTCGTGATACGCGAAATCCTGATGAGATCTGGACCATTAGATCCAGAGTAGCATGAACCGTCATATTTGGACACCGAAATATCAGAATTTTGGAAGTCGGGGTGTGAAGGAAGTTGTGACTTGGAAGTCGCAAGTCACGAAAGGAGAATCTGGACTGTTGGATCTAGAAGGGATACGTTTCAATGGGTCAGGAGATCTAGAAGGAGGTGGAGGTTGAAGAGTTGAAAAATCCAAATCCAGAAGAGGTGAGAGTCGTCGATCTGTGAGGGGACACTTGTCGCTATATCGCAAGCTCCGGGGAAAGTTACACTGGTGTTTCAGTTTTGAGAACTAAAATAGTCGAAGCCCAAAGTGTCGAAGAGCCGGGGAGCCGAAGAATCGAAGTGCCGGGAAGCAGAAGAGCTGAAGCGCCAAAGGCCAGAGATATTCTGAGCCGTCAGATCACCTAAAGTGAATCTGAGCCATCAGACCAGGAGAGGAGATGTGGCAGAAACCTGTGAACTCCAGGTAAAGTTCTGAATTAATTCATAGCCATCGGATTTAAGAGGACATGTTGTAGGATTTTGTATATTTGGGGAGAAGGAAAAGGGTTGAGATTTGACACCTCAGAATCCTGGAATCTAAAGAGGATCTCGACCATTGATCGAGAGGAGGATTCTAGGATCGTTTATCTGGTCGAGGAGGTCAAGGACCCGAAGCGAGAGCATAGCCATTGATTGGGGATATACATGTCAGCAGATCTTCCACTCCGGGAAATGCCTAGTCAGCAGAGACGAGAACTTAAGAATTGAGATTTTCGAAGGCCGAACTCATGAAGGAGATCCTAGCCGTATATTCAAGGGGACAAGTGGGAACAAATCTTCCACTCCAAAAGATTGTCACGCAGGAGAGAGTGGATTTTGAGAATTGAAACTTCCGAAGTCCGGAAATCCGGAGTCAACATCAGTCGTTGATTCGAACAGGACTACAAGTCGACAGATCATAGAGATCTATGGAGACATGTGGAAGGAGGAAAGAAGAGCATAATAGAGATCGATAATAGCCATCGATCATAGGCAGCGCCAAAGGATCATGAGATCGACGATCGAGAAGGATTGCGGGGCCAGGACATGCTCAGACAATAATAATTCTTGAGCGTGCCGCAATTTCAACCACGGTTTGGAAGGGATATGTGTGGCAGCTGGAGGAGGATTCGGGGCGAAAATCGGGTTGGTCTAAAACCACTCTTGCCCATGTTCGCAATCGTGCATTAGCACAAGGGCACAACCCAGGGTCGTATGAAGAAAGGGGCTAGTAAAGAGGAGCTAGCACCCATGAACTGAAGAGCACTAGAATGCGCAGATATAAGGTGCAGGTATCACAGGACATGTTCCAAAGGAAGAAAATGGACCTGTGTATAATTTTTGGGTTCATTCAGGAGCCCGCAGAGTCAATCCGTCTCGACACTTGGAACGATCTAGAGATCGGGAGGTCGTAGAACCCCGAAGGGGAGGTGGGTTCCATCAACAATCATTGTGTGATGAACCAATGTTCATTGACCAACCAAGCATTGGAAGTGAGGACATTGATGAGTTGTTGAAAATCTGACCCTTCTTTTGAAATTTATGATATTTATTTTCCTTCATAAATGACCAACAATTTCAAAATTTTATATTTTTTAAGGGTGTTTTTCGAATTACCCTTCTAGGACAAGTTTGAACCCCTTGGAAAGGCTAGGAAGGTCTCAATTTTGCTAACTGGTTGGGATGATAATATTATTTTACTCAATTATTTAGAAATTATTCGATTAATAAGATAATTAAAATATTTCATGCAATTGTTTTTTAATGTGCAAAAAGTACATCGTTATAATGGGAACAAGTTGAATTTGTTTTTTGTTTTAAATGCAAATATGATATTTAACTATGTGAAAATGCTTGTTTTATTAGTAGGAAATGCTAAATTAACATTCCATGTCAAAGCCAACATTCATGGCAAGGTGAGACTTTCCTTCCAATTTGTTGCTTTATTATTTTGTTTGTGGTCATATAAGGTTATGAGACTTTCTCATAGTTTCTTTTGTACAAAAAACAGGTAGGGACATTTTGTTAAAGTTGGGAGGTTTTAACTAACATGAATTCTTACTCTTAACAAATTTTGAGAATTGGGTGGAAAAGGTTAGGTTTTATGCTGACAATAGAACTAGATGTTAAATATTGCATATGGCTCAACATTTGTTCATATAAGAGGGTGTACGATTTTGAAGGGTTCCCAATCTTGAATATTATTATCATTTGCAACAACGAGTTGTTACTTATTTTAAGATGTTATTTCTTTTATAGATGTCACTCAACAAATTCTTAAACCAGAAGCTAGACATAGATAATGCTACAAGCTGCACTGAACATGGCAACAAAGAACAAAACTCGACTTTAAAAGAAATAGATATCTAAGAAGTTAATGAATAAGGCTAGACCCAAAACCAATCATTAATAATTATAGAAACTAAAACTATCAAATTTGAAGAGCTTCTAAAGTCTTTTTTGATACCCAAGCTTTTCTGACTTGCCTACTATTGAATAGGGTCAACAAGTTAAAATAATGCAACCAACTAAACCTAGGCCTGTATGTACCCAGTTGGTGCTCATTTGGGTGCTAATGCAATATAGGGTTAGCTACTATTAAATCATATCAAGAGGCATAATTTTGTGTTACGTTTATATATATCACCCATATTGCACTTATTTGAAATAAAGCGATAATTCCAAATTATCATGATAATTTCAATAATTATCGTAAGTCAATGGAAATTATCGCTCTGTCCACATCATTCTCACTTTATAACCAATTTTTTGGTCTTTTAACCCTCATTTTCCAAAAGTGAGTTAAGGGATTGAGCTCCGAGAATATTGTGACTATTTTCCATTAAGCAAACAAGAGAGTTGTGATGATTCATATCATGAGATACATTTATTTTGGTTTTGATATGCTTTTGTATCATCTTCTCAAGACTTATGACTCGGGATAGATATTATATTTCAATATTGATGTGTGATGTACCACTTGACATCCTATACTTCGTATATATCAGTTGTATCTTCCTAGTTATATAGGAGTGTTTGTTTGGTGTTGTTTCTTTAGACGTTGAAAAAATTGAAAAAAAATGATTATTTTTGTATTTTTTAAAGTTTTTTGATATTTTCCTCAACATTGTTATCTTGAGGTAAGTTATCTTCAGAAACCTAAGGGATAAATTCGCAAGAAAATAAATGTAACATTTTTTTTACTACATTTATTGAAATTTATTATCAAAAAATATATGAAACATGTTTGAGATGAATATATCCTATGCATTAGAATTTAAAAAATGTGGTCTAATAGGGAACTTCATTTCATGTTTTGATACTCAACATTTGTTGAAGATATGCTTTAATATATGTAAGATATTTGTTTGACTTCTATTGTTGTTGGAACTATGAGATATGGAGCAAGGATTTTTTAATTTTCTTCATTATATAGTAGAAAATGTGGAAGATTGTTTTATAAAAATAAATATCATTTACTTACTGAAAATAAGAAAGCAAGTAAAAGAGTCACTAATAGTGTCTATAAAAGCTCTATACTTATCAATGTCCAAAAAAGAAGTAAGATGTAATATTCCAGATATAAAAAGTATGCAGAACAGAAATAAAATGCTAGAAATGGTAGATAAACAACAATATAACCAGAACAACACAACAATAATATTGAAATGATATCAGAATAACACCAGAAATAGCACTTTGATTCTAAGAGAAATTTTCACTTGCCTCTTCGAGGGGGAAACCTCCAGTCGAGAAAATATCTATTACAATAATATCCAAGCTAGGGTTCTCATACCCTCAACTCCTATTTATACTAAATATGTCTATCAAAAGAACCATCTAGAGGAAGATCCTTCTAAAAGCAGAAGCTTCTATTAAGTCTTCTTACATTCGACTTATTTTACCTTATTACAAGGCCTTATTAATATTGACCTTTATTACATTCAAATATATTGTTCTACCTATGTGAGGCGTTAGGTCTCTCACATGTCCTCCCCCTTAAAAACAACCTTGTCCTCAATGCTTGAGATGTGGAAATTGTTGCAGAATGATAGTTGGTTCCCAAGTGGCATCTGTTGGAGTTGTATCTTTCCACTGGACTAGCACTTCCTTGATGGTTCGCTGACGCTGGTCCAAAAATGCTTGTGGTTGTAGCCAAATGGATCCTTCTTCGTCCAACTCGGGAAGGTTGGTTTGAGTTTGACACTTAGTTCCAATCACCTTCTTTAAGCATGAGACATGAAAACAGGATGTAGTTTAGAATGGATGGGTAAAGCTAACTAATAGGCCACCTGTCCCACACCCTTGAGAACGATATAAGGACCATAAAATTTGGGCGTCAGCTTCTGACAATGGTCAGCCTTGAGGGAATTTTGCTTGTAAGGTTGCAGTCGAAGAAACACCTGATCCCCTTCTGCAAATTGACATTCAGAGCGACCTTGATCGGCTTGTTGCTTCATGCGATTTTGGGCCATGACCAAATTCGCTTTGAGGGTACAAAGAATATCCTCTCGAAATGTAAGCATTTGCTCAACCGCCTGGACCTTCGAGACACCTGGTAAATATGAGAGAACTGAAGGTGGATTTTGTCCATATACTACTTCAAAAGGAGTCATGCGGGTAGTTGTATGGTATGAAGTGTTGTATCACCATTCAGCTAGGGGTAACCATTGAGCCCACGGATTTTTCTTTTCCAATGCAAAACACCTCAAATATGTTTCCAAACACTTGTTGACAACTTTAGTTTGACCATCAGTCTGGGGATGATAAGTTGTGCTGAGATGAAATTGGGTGCCTTGTAGCTTGAACAGTTCTTGCCAAAAATTGTTGGTGAAAGTTGGGTCGCGATCAGAAACAATAGAATGCGGCATGCCATGAAGCTTGAAGACCTGATCCACGGTGGATGTTGTAAATGGGTGTTGAAGAGCACAGAAATGAGCATACTTGGAAAGGCGATCAACTACCACCATGATGACTGATTTATTTCTCGATTTAGGTAAGCCTGTAATAAAATCCATAGAGATATCCCTCCAAATAGCAAGTGGAATCAGAAGCGGTTGTAGTGTGCTAGGAGATTTGTCTGTTTTTCCCTTGTTGTGTTGACACACATCACATTCAGCTACAAAATTACAAACGCCTTGTTTCATACCATTCCAGAAAAAAGAACGTTTGACCCTGCCATAGGTTTTGGTAAACCGAGAGTGCCCAGCTGTGTGTGTAGCACAAAGCTTAGAAAGTACCGTGGATTTAAGTTTTGACTATTTACTTAAGTACAAACGGCCTTTGTATCGATGTTCATCATGGAGCCAAGAGTACCCTAGAGAAACTAGAGAATTCAACTGCAATTGTTGTATCAAATGAGAACTTTTGGGATCGTGTAGCCATTCCTGGCGAACGGCTTGCAACCAATCTGGTACAATGAAGGAGAGAGAAAAAAAGGGATCCTTCATCTTCAGATTTTCAAGAAAGTGCATCTGCAACCACATTGTCTTTTCCTTTCTTGTAAATGATCTCATAATCATATCCAAAGAGCTTAGTCACCGATTTTTGTTGCTCTGGGTAGGAAATGCGTTGTTCCAGAAAATACTTGAGGCTTTGATGATCTGTCTTAATTTAGAAGCGTTGCCCCAATAGATAAGGGCACCACAGATCAACGTCATGCATAATAGCCAACATTTCATTTTCATCGATTGATTTGCCCAAGTTTCGTTTAGACAATTGTTTGTTGGTAAAGGCCAAAGGCCGACCCTCTTGCATAAGGACATCACCAATTCCTTTCCCTGAAGCATCACATTCGAGGACAAAAGTATTTGTGAAATCAGGAAAGGCCAGACTAGAGTGGTGCACATGGCCATCTTTAAGGTTTGAAAAGCCTGAGCAACTGTTGGAGTCCAAGTGAAAGAATTATTTTTAAGGAGTGCAGTGAGAGGTGTCGCAATCTTTCCATAATTCTTAACCAACTTGCGATAATAACATGTTAAGCCCAAAAATAGACACAATCTTGTAAGAGTCTTTGGGTGAGACCAGTCTTCCATAGAATCAACATTTTTAAGATCCACCCTGACTCTATCCTTGCCAACAATATGACCCAAGTACTCGACTTTTGAGGCACCAAAAGCACATTTAGATTGTTTCAGGAAAAGTTGGTGTTGAGAGAGAAGATGGAGAACTTGATCCACATGAGCAAGATGGTATTTCCAGGTTTTGTTATAGATGAGGATATCATCAAATAAAACTAAGACAAAATGACAGAGAAAAGGACGAAAGACATGATTCATGAGGCTTTGGAAGGTGGAGGGGGCATTACACAAGCCAAAGGGCATGACCAAAAACTCATAGTGGCCCTCACGAGTTCTAAAGACAGTCTTAGGAATGTATTCCTCTTTCATACGGATTTGGTGGTAGCCAGAACGAAGATCAAGTTTAGTAAAGAACTGGGCACCACTCAATTCATCCAAGAGGTCATCAATGACAGAAATGGGAAATTTGTCTTTAATGGTGAGTTTGTTGAGGGCACAGAAGTCAGGACACATGCTCCAAAAACCTTCTTTCTTCAGGACCATGACCACAAGAGAAGAGTAGGGGCTCGTACTAGGGCAAATAATGCCCGCGTTAAGCAGTTCTTGAACCATTTTTTCAATTTCATTTTTTTGGGAAAAGGGGTGACAATAGGGATGGATATTGGGAGGAAGGCTTCCTAGTACAAGGGGAATGGAATAATCATGAACACCATGGGAAGGAGGGAGTCCCTAGGGAGTGGAAAAGACCACTTGATGTTTAGAGAGGATGGACTAGAGGTCTTGCGGCATAGAAGGTGTCTTAGTTGCTTGTACGACATGGAGTTGGGAAATAACGCCAAAATGACCTTTTTGAGCAGCTTTTCCATGCAATAGGAACTAATGTAATGTCCCTCTCCAAATAGGAGCTCCAGAGAGGAGGCTTAATGGTCTGAACCACCCCGTTAGACTATAACCAAGGCCAAAGAGGGGTAAACAAGGTTACTAGAGGTCACTCCAGTCACAAGTGTTATATTCGAAAAGTGACATTGAGCTAAAAAGGGTAAAAAGCGCTTTTAAGTCATTATGAGCTAAAAATAGAAGTCAAAAATGAATTAGGGTTTCAACAGTGATTTAGGGTTTTGGAAGTCAACAGTGAATTAGGGTTTTGGAAAGCTATAAAGGAAGGGTCAACGACCTAATTCATCATTATGCAAATTATGACTTGTCATTGAGGAGAAGAGGCGCATCTCAGGAGAGATAGTTCAGTGTATTCTAGGAGGAAGACACCAGTTGGTTGATTTCGGTGTTGAAAGACACACCCTAGTCACCGGGAAGATCATCTAGGTCTTCCATCATTCTTCATTGATTCTGCAGTGCTCCCATATTTTGGGTATTATCTTTTAGTTTCTTATTTGTATTCTAGCCAAGATCCTTTTGTCTTTTGATCTAGCCGAGTGTTGTTATTTTATTCAGCCACAATTGCTTATTTGTATTTTGGCTAAGATCCTTTGTCTGTTGATCTAGTCGAGTATTGTCAGTTTATTCATCCGCATTCAGCCATTTTGTAATCCACAGAGATATCGTAATACAAACTATGCAGTCCTTTGTCGCATTTATTATTTGTATGATCATTTATATGTTGTAAACCTTTGATCCTACACACACATTAGCAGCGTTTCCTAGACTAGCCAAGTCATGAACATTAAGTGGTATCAGAGCTTTAGTCATGCCAGCCTGTGACTAAAGACAATGAGTGCAGCAGAAGAACCAGAGGGTCTTGAACACGTAGGTGATGAATATGTAACTTACAACAGGCATCAGGAAAGAAGGCATAGGCTTGATTTTCTCCTTTTTCCTCCTAGCTCAGAGGAAGAGGAAGAGGCACACAGAGAAGCAGAGAGAAGGGAAGAGCGTGAGGTTGAACACGAGGCAGAGAGGATGCTAGAAGACAGATATGAGCGACCAGAGGGCAGTGGCAAGGCCCCCGTAGATCCAAAGGCATCTTTCATGTAGGTTATCAACGATATGTTAGCTAGTCAACGGACCATGTCTCAGTCCTTGGCACATGTGGTTGATATATTGGCTAGAGTGGGCACCCCAAATACAAAAGTCCCGCATGCAGCATAGGGGAACTCAAGAGTAGGCAGTAGACCCCAGTCACCCTCTTGCACATACATCTCTGCGAGTAGGATTCCCAAACCCTTGTTTACCAGTTTCCAAAGGGCACCCTCGGTAGCAGCACCACCACCGATAACACAGAGGCCACCCACTCATGCCGACGACATTGCAGAGTATAGGAGGGAGTACATAACATTGGGTCATGACTTCCATCGGGACATGACCTTAGTCGAGTACTATGGACTCAGACTCAAGAACCGCCCCAGAGAGTTGCAGAGGGGAGGACCACAACAGTAGCAGGGGCATAACCTCGATTTCATCCGAAAATCTGGGAAACTCACCATCCCTTCTTTCGACGGATCGTCCAAATACACCGCTAGAGCTTGGGTACAGAAGCTAGACACGTATTACAAGCTCAACTAAATGACTAAGACAAAATCCATTAGTTTCGCGACCTTACACTTGGAGGGTGAGGCACACGGGTGGTGGTATCATGGACTGGTGACATTGGGTCACAGTCGCATCACCTCCTATAGGGAGTTTACAGATAGGCTCATGGAAAAGTTTGACAGGAAGGATCTCGAGATACACTTCAGGGATCTAGCCCAGTTGAGACAAACTGGCACAGCATAGGCATTCATCACAGAGTTTCAGCAGGAAGTCATGGAAGTGATAGATATATCAGAGCCCAGGTTGGTCTTGCTATTCACAGAAGGACTCACAGAGCCTTTGAGAGGATGGGTGAAGGCATACAGGCCTCCCACTTTGCAGAATGCCATCCTTCGCACTCGAGATCTGGCAGACTTAGTGCCAAAGACTAAAACTTTCTCCAAACCATTTGTGCCCCAGAGGGATCGAGACAGGAAGCCATTCCAGAGAGAATGGAAGGGCAAGGAGAAGTTGGATGATGAGACTAGGCGAGATCTTATGAGGAAGAAGCTTTGCTTTAGCTGCAAAGATCCTTGGGGCCCAGGCCACAAGTGCATGGGCAAGGGAGAGATTAATTATATTGAGGTAGCAGTAGACAGCATGGACAGTGAGGAGGAGGAGTAGGATAATGGATCCACTAGTTTGGAGGAGGAGTCAGCACCAGCAGAGGAGAAGCCTCCCCGTAGACCACTGACACATGCAGGAGCCCATCCTCCAGTAGTCCCACAACTGCAAGAGCAGGCTAACAAGAGGAAACCAACAAAGGGAGGAGTCATAGTGACCCTTTCTGGTGTTCCCAGGTATGATACCCTCTGTATCAGAGGGATTATTCAAGGGCAATGGGCAGTCGCCCTGATATATGGTGGGGCCACCCACAACTTCATCGACGCTTCACTAGTATCGAGACGGGCACTTCAGACAGAGGACGGGCACTTCAGACAGAGGAGTTTGAGAAGTTTGATGTTGCAGTAGCAGATGGCCACACAATGGAGTGTCTAGATAGAGTTCCAAACTTAGAGATGAAGTTAGGCAACTACATAGTGAGAGACACATTTTATGTGGGTGACCTATCAGACACAGATGTGGTGTTAGGAGTTTAGTGGATGATTACCTTGGGAAAAATCACTACCAACTACCAAACCTTGGAAATGGGATTCATAGATCAGGATGGGAAGAAGGTTGTTCTAAGAGGTATGTTGACAGGAGCACCCAGGACAATTTTAGCCAAGAGGATGGAGAGGATATTCAGACATGGGGAGGTAGCATATGCCGTAGAATGCTTGATCACTACTCAGAAGGATTCAGAAGGTCGACAACAATACCATACAGAGATCAAGAATTTATTGGGACGACATCAGCAGGTCTTTGAGGAAATTCCACCAGGGAGACCACTTGACAGGGGGTTTGAGCACACCATTGAGTTGGAGGAGGGGGCCAAACCTATGATCACCCCCCCCCCCTTATCATCATCCTAGGAGGTTCAAGGATGAGATAGAGAAGGCAATCAAGGAATTGTTGGCGATGGGACACATCGGACTGAGCAACAACCCATTTTCTTCTTCAGTTGTCTTAGTTCTGAAGAAGGATGGCACCATGAGGATGTGCATTGATTACCGTGCCTTGAACAAGAAAGCCATCAAGAACCGGTACCCTATCCCACGCATTGACGAGTTGATGGATGAACTGCATGGGGTAGTTTTCTTCTCAAAAATTGATATATGCTCTGGATATCATCAAATCAACATCCGAGAGAAAGACATAGAGAAGATGGCACTTCGATGTCATTTTGGACACTTCGAGTTCCTGGTTATTCCATTTGGCCTAACCAATGCACCAGCTACATTCCAGTCTTGCATGAACCATATATTCAGGGATCCGTTAAGGAAATCAGTCTTGGTTTTCTTTGACGACATCTTGATCTATAGCCGGTCATGGCAAGAGGATATGAGTCACCTGGATGAGGTATTGAGCATTATGGAGGCACAATCATTATATGCCAAAGATTCCAAGTGCGAGTTCGGTATGACAGAGTTGCTTTAGTTAGGCCACATCATAAGTGCATAGGGGGTACAAGTGCAGCAAGAGAAGATCAGGGCCATTTTGGATTGGCCGATGCCTAAGAATGTGACAGAATTGAGGTGTACAACTATTACAGGTGGATCGTCTAGGGTTTTCCTCAGCTTGGAGCACCGCTGAAAGATCTTACCAAGCATGGGGCCTTCATATGGACCAATAAATCACAGGAATCCTTTGATCACATGAAGGAATTCATGGGCACTTGTCCAGTGTTGGCACTACCAGACTTCACCTTGCCATTTGTACTAGAGTGTGACGCATCCGACGAAGGGATCGAGGCAGTTTTGATGCAGGGAGGACACTGTTAAGAACCAAATAGCTGAATACAAAATCACCACAACAGATATAGAAGAACAATATAGAAAACCACAACTTTATTATATCAAACCCTTGAGGTAGGACAACACCGTACAATGGATCATATTATGGAAGGGATCCTCTCCTGTTCACTTGCCTCTTCGAGGGGGCATCCTCCTATTGAGCTACCGCTCCAAATACAATATTTCTCTTCATGTCTCATTAAATTGCTTGAACCCTTTTATATAGTGCTACCATCACCTAAGAACATTCTAGAGGAGGAATCTTCTAGAAGTAAAACCTTCTAAGAAGTCATCTTACATTTATTATATCTAATTACCCATTTATTATATCTAACTACCATAGTGGGCCTTATTTAATAA
>ML789066.1:219512-231515 GCA_009831015.1 Picea engelmannii | reverse complement strand
GAGTTCCAGGATGTTTCAAATTGGTGCTACTCAAACTAGAAACAGGGTTAGGCGTAAGTTTTCTTTACTTGTCTGTAAACAGACATTACTCCTTTAGGGGATTGGCTAGGTTAGGGTTAGGATTAAGCGTCTAAGCTTGATTTATTTGCCCCTATGAAAAAAACTATTGGTTCCCTTGCCCTGTAGCTACACTAGCCTTGCTTCATTCTCGCCACTTCCTATGCTTACTCTCCTAGTGCATATGCCACCTCCTTCCCGCTTGTCCTAGTTTAAATCCTTTTAACTTTTCGCTTACAACTAAATATCTTCCAATGCTTGACTTGGGAGCTTTTCCTTGGCGTATAGTGTTGGCATTGTTGAATGTCGCATTGAGATTTAGCGTTGACTTGACTGGTGGAATGGAGTGGAGGGACTTGGCACTTGGCTCGATGAGTTGTGTGTAAGGTCTCATGAGCCTGACGCTTGGATAATCGAAGATTATTCTTCAAGCTAGTACCTTGCTATTATTGATAATTAAACTATTTATATGCGAATTTATTTGTAAAAGTGACATGTGTGGCGCGTTGGTGTTATTGTTCTTCTTAGGGCGCATCGCTTGGTGGGTGGTCTTGGGTTCAAAACCCATGGACCTTCTAAAATTTTAATTAAACTTGTAATGTATTTTAACTTTACTCTAAATACACCATTAATTTAATTAAAATTTTAATTTGATAATTAGTTACACTAATAACTTTAAAGTTGGATAATTTATATATATATATATATATATATATATATATATATATATATATATATATATATATATATATATATATATATATATATATATATATATATATTAAATTTACTTTATACTAAATTATCGTAAATTAACTTTAAATTAATTTAAACTAAATTAACCTAAAATATTTTTTTTACACTAAAATAATAAATAAATAAAATATAAACGATCACACACAAAATTTAATAATAAATATATAAAAAATTTAATAAAATAAGAAAAAAAAAAAATAATAATAAAAAAAACAAAAACAAGTGAAGGCACGCATGGATTCCATGTGCCCACCTTGCTTCCTCCAGTGCCTACCTTTACTAAACCCTAACTCTACAATTCCTGTCATTTTCTTTTAGCTACGTGGTCGGTCACCATGGTCGTTCTCTCTGCATCTTTCTTCGGTAATTTGTTTCTTGGGCGTTTTTATCTGTGGAGAGGGGAGGCGACTGTACAATATACAGGCTAAGCGTTTGTGAAAAGTAAAATCCATCTGCAGGAATCGAGGCTTCTTTGGCTACAAGGGAGATAAAAGATTCTCATGTGCATTAAACAACAACTAAAACTAGGCTGATCAGCATAAGTCGAAAGAAATATCACCCTCTACATCATGCGAATTATACAGGAAATGTATCCAGTACTGTAATTTTTGTAATTTTGTGCGTTGATTGGGGTTTTTGTACTGGCAATTTTGGTTGCAGCAACAATTACCTGAAGATATTTTCTTCTGACGCCAAAGAAAATGCTAAAAATTTTGGCGAAGAGAAAGACATGCAAAGAAAGCGATAGTGGAACACGATACAACTTGTTTGACGAGAGAAGTTCTTGCAACTATGTCGAGTGGTAAAGGTAGCATATGGGAGATGGATCAGAAACTGGACGAGAATATTGACGCCGAGGCTGGAAGAGTCTGTGGCATGGAAGCTCGCAAGGTTTGTAAATTGAACACTCTTTATCTTCTGTTCAAATTAAAATGACAAGACTAGCTCTTATTTTCTATTAATATTGTTGAAAAGTCATAAAGAAGAAGTCTGCGTGCTGAATCTGGAATGCGTTGAACTTTGGACCATCTGAAAAGCTTTGTGTTGTGTTGATTGTTTAAACTAATATATGCTAGCAGTTCTCTGTGCAATTCTCAGAAACCCTAGAAGAGGATTAA
The DNA here is from genome assembly GCA_009831015.1 of Picea engelmannii. Classification (NCBI taxonomy): domain Eukaryota; kingdom Viridiplantae; phylum Streptophyta; class Pinopsida; order Pinales; family Pinaceae; genus Picea; species Picea engelmannii. Next base: position 229,584 of record ML789066.1, on the reverse strand, counting down.
GCTCAACGCTGCTACTATTAGCGTCAGTTACCTTTGTGGTGGACAAGAACAAGAAGAACAAATAGTCTCTGGAGCAGCAGAATCCGTGGATTCACAAGGTTGTCATTTGGCAGTGCCTTCCAGTTTGTTCTCCTCTGCATCATCTCAGCTTTGAGCCTAGTCTTAATTACTTGGTAAGGCTAAATTCATCCTCCCCCTTCTTGAAATTTTACCAACTATGACAGAAGAACTGGCCGAATCATGTGTTTAATTCCCAGGTTCAGGTTGTGGGTTCGAATCGCTAATTAGGAAGATTACGAAGCTATTTATTCCTCATGTCAGTATTTTGTTTGGAGATAATGGGAATGAATGTGCATGTTTTGTGTTTCGTCTACGATTGTCAGTAGCATGGCGGGAATTCGTACCATTTTCACATTGGCGATCCCTTCACAATGGTCCAGAAACAGTAGAAGAACTCCTGGAGCGGCATCTCGATTCCCAAAGACATCAAAAGATGAAGAAGACAAGAGATTGGTCCTGCAGCGTCTGACCAGCACCACGCGTGAAGCACTCGCTTTGTACAGAGATATTCTAAGAGCCTCACGTTTCTTCCTGTGGACGAATGAGAAAGGAATTCCTTGGAGAGACATCCTGAGGGCTAATGCTAGACAGGAGTTCGAAGAGGCACGTTTCAAAACAGATTCGGAGGTTATTTCCCATCTTCTAGTTGGAGGTCAGGATGCCATCGAGACAGTCGTCGATAAAGCCGTAGAGAAACACTGGCAGTTGTTGGAAAGACAGAGTAAGGGCGATAATCCAAGGTGAGAGCATTTTATTAAGTGTAAATTTCATGAAAAAGGGATTTCTACGTTTCTATTTTTATCAGGTTAATTATTTTATTTTCTGTTAGATTTGAATTTAAATTCAAGCATTGTACGTGAGAGCATCTTTTCCCCTTGAGATAAAAAGGGATTCAAGGTCTTTTTGGATATGTATTTTTTTTATCGTGGGATTATTCGGAATATTTGGATGTAGGATAGGTTAAATGCCCGTTACAATAGCCGGCAGTAACTCAATGGGACTCAACCGGATTAGAATCGGGGAATTGATGGTGAACTCTGTCCTGAAACAGTTTACTCAACTAATCCACTGGGATTGTTTTATTTTTTGGGGATATATGTAGTATGTATTTCTACAATAATTTTTTTTTTCTATCCATGAATTTTATAGAATTATCCCGAAAGAATATAAACTCGAAACAAAATTTTGAACAATTTTCAAAAAATAATTTTAATTAAACTGTTAACACTTTCTTAAGAAGAAATTCGTGAAAAGAAAGGATTCTAGGGTTTCTTTCCTTTTTAATCATTTTTTTTTTCACAGGGAAAACTTGGATGCCCTGTACCAATTATGTATTGAAGGTATAGCTCTGATTTTTGAACTTTGGTTTGAAACAGTGTGCACAGGGGTAGGATACTCCCGATATGCATTTTCTGAAGATAATTGAAGCTTTGTTTTAGTATGTCGAGATGCAGTAGGGGTTGTGCACACTCTATTTAGGAGGAAATATCTATCTATTGTATTAAGAGCTGCTCTAATACTTGTTTTTTTTATTATGATATTTGTTTTTACATTTTCAATATGTATTTCATTTATTTTTATATTTGTGTTAAAATTTCTGTGTTTGGTTTGCAGGTTAGGCGGAGCTGGAGTTGGACCTGGGAACTTGGCCCTTAATGCTCCAGATTGTGAACGAGGCACTTTGATACCATGTGTAGTAGCCAAATAAATTTAACATCAATTAATTACAAAAACATAACAATAACTTCTACTTGATTTCAGAAAATTCAATAATTCCTTTTAATTTAGCACATATGCATGTTAAATTTATCAACGAATATTAATTTTATAACAGCATAAAACAAATACGTAAATTTAAAATACCTTGGTTTGATGCTAACCCTCCACTTTCCACTTGCCTTGTTGACCTTCTTGCTGCTGCCTTGCCCAGCTTGAAGCCACAGACCAACTCTGCACAAAACCGAGTTTCCACCCTGCCAACTAGGACAACTACCTAGCTCCAGTATACCATATGGATATCTTGGCCCCCGTGCCCAAAACCCCCAGCAAACCGGTGCCCCCTGTACTAATCCTCCCGACTATAGAACTCAAACTCTCCTCCCTCCAAATCCAAGAGAAAAACTCCCCACAGTAAAATCCCCCATAGAATGATAATCCCTTCCTTCGTAACCTCCTCCGCTCATATCCTCCTTCACCGCCCTTTCTCCTCATTTATTTCCTTATCCCTGCATTCATTCCCTTATCCACATAGTTAATGCCCCTTATCCCATTATTCATGTTCCTTATCCGTTTATCAATGCCCCTTATCCCCTCCGTATACGTAATCTTTAATTTAACAATATAATTTATTAACCCCTTTAATTCTTTACTTAATTAATTAATGAGTCAATTAATAATTAATTAATCCTTGACAGTGATGAACAAGTAATTATTAATAATTAATTAGTTAATGTTATTTAAGAAATAATTATTGTTTAGCTAACTTTTAGGACAGTTAGATTATTAAATTAATTATAATTAATAATCCTATATATCTATTTAAGCAGGATCGTTATAAAACTTTAAAAAATTAACGAGAAAAGGTGAACGAGGGAATCGTTGAAATCAAAATCCGAATGAAGTTAAAGGCGATGTGAAATAACAATTTAACTGGGGTTTCAGGTGGAAAAAACACCAGCAAATCCATGTGTAAGCTAAATGCAATCGCATGAAATTGCCGCTGGAAGTGGGGAAATACACATAACCCGTGAAAAATGAAAAATATCAAAGGACTTCTAGGGTCCTGCTAGATTTGAAATGAGAAACCTGCTAATAATTCCCGATAATTCAAAATTCTAGTATGGAAGGGTCGTGCACAGAAAAGAAGCCAAATATAAATTATAAGGAGGGCAGGATTTGAATTTAGTCACTATTAAGAACAGGGGAGAGCACTACTCACAGTGACCCAATGGCGGCTTAAGTTTCCTCCAACCGCTTGCTGCATTGTGTTATATCCAAAGCATTTTTCTCGAAATCTGACCTCCCTCTACCAAATTTGTTAGAAATATATAGCATTGCAGAATTGGTAACAAGAAGAATGAAGTGCCAGGGTTATAGCACGACTGACCAATGTTAAAAATTTAAAGGTGAAATGTGACAACATGCAATTGGAATGAACGGACAGGGCCATCCCAATGGTCATCAAACAGATCTGACGGCTGTGGGCAGCGTAAAAAGTGGTGCTTCTACGGCACAATTATTAGTTTAATTATGCCGAAAGGCGTACACCTGTTGACAATGGGCACAATTAATGATCTTTTAACCTTTTTTAACCTTAAACCTTAATCTGATGGCTATGCATTGAAGATGTTGGCATATTCTTAGTCGTCCTCCAAAATCAATGGATCAGATTTATTGTTCATAACTTTCTTGCATTTAACAAGGCATCCGTTAACATGTTTACTTTTTAACATTTACCTAATCACATTAAAAAATTATTGTACGGGTATGTAATTTCCACGTTTCGGCGTTCACCAGCCGCCAACCACTTTGCGGCTGTGCTAGTAATAATAAACATTATTATCTTATGCAATATAAAGTTGTCCTTTCAAACATGGTTTTTTTGGGCATAAAGTCAAGAATTAAACATGAAACATGTAATTAAAAAAAAATCTTTAAACTTTCATCAATTTTTCAAGTAATGATTCGATGTAGAATAGTGCAAAATCTTTGAGGCAAAGTTTCACTATGAATACAATTTGAAATATGATGGATTCATGGAATTATCATCATGTTTAAAATGATAATGTTATGTCTTTTCACTTTCTTTAAACTAATTTAGTGTAATCTATAGGATCCAAATAAAAAGAGAATAAACACAGAGAATTAGAATTTTGTATAATATTTTATATTGGGATGAAATAAAATGATGTATACAAATGGACAAGGTGGATATTACATGGAACATAAGTTACAGGGATTTAGAATGCATGTCACTTTAAATTTCAATTCCTTTAACAGTGGGATTTAGAATGCATCTCATTTTTTTCAATGCAATTCCTAAATTAAAAAATATTTTAATGAAACTTTATTATAATATTGGTCTTCATGAGTGGATAGAGGGCTAATGTTTTAGGGAAGATGAAAGATGAGTAGGTTTAACGGAGTGTTAGGATCCTTCAACACTTGGGAATAGATGAGGAGGTTGGGAATAGATGAGGAGGAGGTGGACTATTTGATATATCTAATAGAGAACATCATTATTTTCTCCACAGGGATGCCCATCACAAAAATGATGGAGAGGGGGTGAAACCTAATACTCTAAAAGGAGGTCCCATCCAACACCCTTCAAAACACATCCCAAAGACAAAGTTATGTAAGCACCTAGGTTATGTTAGCAAAGGAGTAAGTACTAGTAGTGTTATTGACCATCCATTAAAAGTGAGTTAGGACATGGAGTGTGAGTGAATTTTAGGAAAAGGTCAAGATGACACCTTAGTACTTTGCCTACAAAATTCTTTGGATGTGTGTCAGGAACAATCAGTGGTGGATTTGGCGACAATGGAAGGAAAAAGGCCTATAGAGTCATAAGATAGTCTTCTTCAAAGGATAATTGTAACCCTAATGTTATGAAACCCAAATTAGAACCTTAGAAAGGTGGACCATTTGTACCAAAAGGAATCCAGAAGGTCGGGGAGGAATTACCAAAGGAGAAGGTCGATGACCTCCCAGCCTTTAAATTCCCATAGGTGCATAGTTATGATTAAAAATCTGCGCAGCTCCAATATTGAGTTGCTCTTGATTTTTTCTGGGCCCAAGCCTTATTCACTGATAGAGCCTGCAAATATTTTTTCACACCAATCATTAGCACCCATTTTCCAGGCACTAAATCTTCTTTGTTCCATGTTATTAGTGGCTTGAAACTATGTGCTTATGTTCTAAGTGCTTAAACCTTACGCACTTATTCACTTATGACCACGGCTATGACTTGGCGCTTATCCACTTAAACGCTGACTCCTTGACTCCTATCTCCCATATGATCAAGTGTTGGAACCATGGGAGTGGATGTCGAATACCGGGCTTTCCCAAAATGACGTTAACTTACTCCCTTCGCATCGTGATCCAATGGATTAACTCATGGGCATCTTTAATCCCCGTGATCAATGTAGATCGTTGATCTCGTTGTTTAACTAATGGTTGGATCTCCTTCTAGAGTACACCACATATATTCTCCTAAGAGGATTTGTACATGTCACCTGACGCATGTCGAATGTCGGGCCACTAGAGTTCCATCTCACAATACACTAACGCGACAACGTTGGTCCGGTCTGTCAGACACCAGACTATCAGAATTCTTGAACTTTACTTCACCACACCAACTTTTGATCTGGTAAGGATCTACGGTCACTATGGACCCACATTAAGATCTGATGGCTCAAATCTAGCTATGCATTCTCCATACGATCGCTTCCCCCGATCGTTCAACGATTAATCAGGATCATTGATCTCTACGCTTGATCAACAATCCTCAACTTTTTTGACTGGTAAAGAGGTTTTTTTGCACTGATTCTTGAGGAATTCTATATTATTCCTTCTCCACTGCATTCAGACTTGTAGCACTTGCACATACACAACTTAATCGAGTCCAATATAGATTGCAATGGAAGACGCTTGATTTCACATTTACATAGAGATGATCCTATTAATGAGCCTGTATATTAATTGTGCAAGGCCTTATTGCCTCTCTGGCCTAATTTACATTAATTTGGCCTTCCTCTTGGCCTTTGGCCGCACTCGACCTCTCTATCCTCACTCTCTCCTCTCTAATGCCCATAGGCTTACAATTTAATAGTACAAAAGGATCCTAAACAAGAATTGGTTCAAATCCACAAAATCGTCTCTAGGATCTCTAACTTACTCCTAGGGTCTCTCTAACTGACTCAAGCTATCGAGATCTGCTTGGACGTATCTAATTACATTCATATATCCTCAACTAATACAAGCCTTCATGAATTCCTCCAAACATAGGAATTTTCATCATTTACACAATTAAATCCAAATAAACTCAAGACCCCTAGGTCTAGTCAAAGGTGTTTGGTTTTGGAGGTAGGATGCTCCTGCATCAAAGGCCAACCTAGGGGCAAAGTGAAGTAGTGTTTTGGGGATTAAGAGTTGGTGCAAAGTAGAAAAGTGTAAGTTTAAGAAAACTAAATAAAGGGCAAGATTAATTTTGGGACAGGATATCACTAAGGAATAAGTTGTAGATATGACCAACAAGATGATAATAAGAAAATTTTCCGGTAGAAAATATATTAGAGAGAAATTTGGGGGTGTCACTAGAGAGTTTTGGAAGTATCCATTGGAATATTCACTGAGTTATCATATTCTGGAGCATTGTTGGTTATCATTTCACTTAAAATATAAAGAAGATGTGTCCAAAGTTTTGAAATTGATGTGCCATTGGGGCTCAACAACTCTAATGTTCAAAATATGGACTCCAAACTTTAACCACAAGAAAGAAAGGATTTGTAAGCACCCTATATGGTAAAATGTCAATTTTGGCATTGGGACCTTCAAGGTCAATAGAGATTTTTAAAGCCATAGAGAATAGCCTAGGATATTTCCTAGAAGTTAATGAGAAATGTTTATATAATGTGTCATCAACAATATATAGGGAGTTAATTGAAATGGATCTGGTGGGGGGCTTGGTGAGGGGATAGAAATATAGGTGTGTAATAGAAAATATGCAATCATTAGACTATGTGGGAATAAATTTTCATTATTACCATTGCCACTCATATCTTCAATTGGTAGCTAAGTGTTGATATTATGGTATCCGCGGGAGGTATTTACCTCCACGTCTAAACCTAACGAGAATATGATATTTTGGGAAGCAAGAAGAAACCCTAATGAGTTGGATAATAACCCTAGAATACTTGTCATCTCAAGAAGATAACTTGTATTAGGTTATTAGCCTCCAAGAGAAGAAGACGACCAGAATAAATAATATATATTGAATAGATAGATACCCAAAATGAGAAGTCGGCCCAGGCAGTTAGCCAGAATTACTATAAATACATGAGGCCAGTCTTCATTCTGTCAGGCAATCTTAGAATTGCAGAGAAGCACTTGTATGCACTGCAGTGCCCAACTTTGTGCACAGGTTTGGAGGAGAGCTTCCATTGCAGCTGCTACAGCTAGAAGATCATGTTTGGCTTGGACTATCTCTTGGTTAGGGTTTGGACTATCGGATCAGCTCTTTTTGGTGCATTATCCATGGCGAAAGGTGCACTATCCTTTGTTTGTCTATCTAGCCTAGGTTTTTCTTCCAGAGTGATTCTCTGTCAAGGTTAAGGTGCTCGAAGGGTGGCTTTGGCCTATGGTTGGGTGACAATAGTGATATTGTTAATGGTAAAACGAGCACATCCATTATATTCTAACAGGTTATGGGCCCACACCTCCTTCATTTAGTCTAACTGCTGGAAGGAAACATAGCCAGAAGGATATTAAGTTCGTTGAAGAACTGTCACTAGGGTTTCTAGCAGGAGTAGTCACCAAAGCACTGTCGCTAGGGTTACTAGCAGGTGTAGTTGCAGAAACCCTAATCCTCTCGTTGAGGCACCTTAAGTGAAGGGATTGACCTGATTTCTAGATAGATCAATGTGCCCTAGCCTAGTGCATCTCTTGGTACACTCAGCAATCCAAGACGTCAAGTTTGAGATTTTGGTCAGATCTAAGATTGAACAAGTCAAAGAAGCCATGACTTACTCTATGAAGTCAAAAAACAAGTTAGATGGAGCTTCTAACTTCATAGCATGGAAGACAAGGATTTAACTCATCCTTGCCAAGAATAAAGTGTTGGATATCGTGAAAGGAAATATCGTGAAACCATAGTTTGAAGAAGGAAAAGAGAAGGAACCGTAGAACATTGCAGTTATGGAGAAGTTGAAATACGGTGACATCAATTCTATGAGTATCATAGTGTAATCTATAGAAGAACACTTGATACCCTACATCTCCCATCTTGACTCATCGAAGAATATGTACGATGCCCTAACAAACCTCTTCTCAGTCTGAAACATTGGACAAATAATGAGTCTGAAGAATGAGCTCTGTGACATGAAGATGAATGATGATGACAGCATAACATCATACTTTTTGAGAATATCTCAGTTAAGAGATCAACTACAAGCTATTGAAGAAATCATTTCAGAGAAGGAATTGGTAAACATAGTACTCAATGGTCTTCCCAAGACGTGGGATGAATTTTCCGCAAGCATGAACACAAGGAAGGAGTATCCTACATTTGAAGAACTTTGGACTTCTTGTGCTCAAGAAGAATCCAGGATCAGTGCAAAAGAGAAACCCCAAAAGAAGTGCGATGATCAGGCCTTCACAACAAGATTCAAGAACTTTAGGAACAAAAGGAAGTTTGGCTCAAAGAGGAAGACAAATCAAGTTAAAGATATTTCAGAAATACAATGCTTCAACTATCGAAAGTATGGTCACTACAAGAATCATTGTCCTGAGCTAAAGAAAAGGAAGGAGAAACACGAAGCATCGGTTTCCAAAGAAAAGGAACCTACAAAGTAGACTAAAAAGGTTGAAAGAGACTTCTTCTTCTGAAGGTAACAATACTCTTCTTATTTATTGTACATATCTTGTTTGCATAGTCTTTGTACATATCTTGTTCCAAGAATAACTATACTTATGGAAGAACAACAAGATAAGGATTTCTATCATTATACAAGTCAGATAATACACATGAAAGCATGAAATACATCAAACAAATCATGTGGAAGCTATTACAAGATAAGCCGAATTCAGAATCAATCATGAAGAGACTTAGAAGAAGCAAAGATAGAAAGAAGTTAGCAATCACGAGAAAAATTGGAGAAAGACTTATGACGTTTTGCAGAAGACAATAAGATGGAAGCGTGAACTCTGTTAGACGGAGGGAGACGATTATATATTACAGAAGACAATAAATGCATATGGAAGTGTGGACTCTGTTAGATGGAGGGAGCCGATTATATGCACGCATACATGAAGCAAGGACTAGGAGGGAGCTCATCCTATGATCCATTGAATATGATGAAGTATATATACATGGTAGCATCCATGAAAGATAGTACGTGTTAAGTTCAACCGTAGAAGAAGACTTCTTTGAAGAAAACCCTTAAAGTATCCCTGGTTGTCCATCCACATCCATGATTCTATGATGAAAGAAAGAAATGCAATCTTTAGGGCATGGAATCTATAAGAAACTCCATGGACCCAAGAGCTAAAGAAAAACATGAGGAAGAACATGAAGATTCCAAGAAAGAACGAGAAGCTAGAACAACCAGTCATTAAGAATCACAAGATTACCAGCCTGATATGAACTCACTAAAAGAAATCAAGCAGAGGAACTGAAAGTTGTGATGAAGAACAGTGTATATATGCAAGCATTGCAAGATCCAGAACTAGAGTTTCTCCCATATGGAGGGAGAATACTATGATGATTACTTGTTCCAGTAAACCAGACATACCACTACATGAGTCGTTATATCATCCGCAATATCCATGGGTTGGATTTCTACATCAGATGAATGCAAAGAATGTTCTTCGGAGAAATTGAACAAAGAGCATATGAAGAGAAACCTCAAGACTTTGAGGCATACCAGAAAGAGACCCTTGTATGCAGATAGAAGAAGATAACTTGGTGGAGAACCTCCAGTGCACAACAGAAGCATGGTGAAGATTTTCTATTACAAAGATATTGTATCAACATGATTACTCAGAAGATCAGATCTCATGATGACAGAAGAAGTGCCACATGGATATGTTCCATTTTTCCAACAATGATATACTTTATCAGTGCTACATGAAGCCTTAAAAGAAGACTAGTGTTCCTGTTAAGGTCCTAACCCGCACATAGGTAGATCAATGTATTCGGATGTAATAAAGGTCAATATTAATAAGACCTTTCAATAAAATAGAATAAGGCGGATGTAAGAAGACCTAATAGAAGCTTCCGCTTCTAGAAGGATCT
>ML789066.1:175899-209097 GCA_009831015.1 Picea engelmannii | reverse complement strand
TATTTGTTATGAATGTTAATGGATTGTGTTATTGTATGTGATAACATTATATATTATCACCATATGCTTGTGTATCTTGGTTGTTGAGGACAAGTTGCAGGTATAAAGATTTGAGTTGAGTGCTCAATGATGGTCTTCATCGAACGTCCAAACGAGGTATGATCTTTATCTTGTCTTGTTAGAATTTTCATTTATATAGCATACTTGGGATTAGAGTTGATTTCTGCATTCATTCTATTTGTTTTGGTTTACCCCATGCCATAGAGTGATTTTCCTCATAACCGAATTGGCGAGCATACTGGGGATTGATTTTCTTTTTTGGGGTTTGGAGTTTTTTTCTCCTTGACTTTCTCTTTGTTAGCCTGAGTTTCCTTGTCGCCTTATTGATTGACAACCTATTTTTACTTTGCATTTGAGTTTCTTGGCCTAGTCCTTCTCCTGACAATGTTTTACTACATATACATGGGTTTTCCCTTGACAGACGCATACATACGCGAGCTGTCATTATATAGGGCGCATACATACGTGAGTTTTTCTCAAACAACCGCGTACATCAACTTTTTAGGATTACTAATTGATTTTGGTGTTTGTTGGGTGAATTTGGATGGTTGTTGAGTCTTCTTGGGTCTTTGTCCTAACTATTGAGTGCTTGTAGAGTGATATGAAACCTTTTTATTGTTGAATTTTAGGATGATTTTCTTTCTCGTCATCTTTTTCATTGGTTGTCCCTGCATCTTGGTCTGAGTGTTTGCTTCTTGGTATCCTGCTTGGCTTGTCTCTTTTTTCTTGCAATAGGGTCTATATATCAAGTTGCTATTCAGTTCTTGCATTTTTTCGTTTCTTTATATCGAAAATACAAAAAATACATTTTTGTTCATTTTGCATTTTGGCATTTTCTCTTTTGGTTGTTTAGTATTGATCTTGACACATGTGGAAAGATTGCATCTTATTGGAATTGTAGAGTTGCATTGAAAGTTGCATTTGAAAAGCTTACCATATTTTGAGAATTGAAGATTAGGACTTAGCTTTATGTTCATATTCATTTATTTGATACCCTGAGTCATAACATCACCAGTTTCATGACCACATCTCTTGAGTAAACAAAATCCATTAAAAGTAACACTGATTAATTAAAATTGATTAGAAACAATTTTATTTTTAGAGTACACAAACAAGCATATGATATAGGGCCTTGGAATAGGATTTTGTGAGTAAACTTCTCCAAGGCTATTAAACTAAACATATGTGTTTGACTAGGGAGTGGTGAAATCCATTGTGTAAATAGTGACGTCAGGACGCTCCGCTCACACCGAAGTTAAGCATGAGGTCACACGAAGTTGGTTGCAGAGATAGACCTCTAATACCTTCTTAACATCAGAGATATTTCTGGGGATATATTTGTATTTGGGGGTCTTGCTAGTACCTTTACCTCCATGAGAGGTGGTTCTTTCAAGATTTCAGGCTTAGTTACCCTGCCCATATGGTGGACCTGACTTATGATTGTTTTCCTGCGCATTGATTATATCGTGGTGACTCTAGTTTCTTGACATAGGTAGCCACATAGGTTACTTGTAGGGGTTATTTTGCAGGTACCCTAAGTCATATAAGGGTCGAACAACACATAGTCTTTATGGAGGATTACCTCTTCGGGGGGATCTCACCAATTGTGTTGTTAATCCCACGAGGGCCTTTATAACTAATTATGATACCTCTGATATTTTGAAGGGAGTCTCAGGCCCCTCTTGGGTGAGGCATACCTACTGTAGTAAGGGAGGTCCCTTTTCAGCTACTATATCATGTTTGTGTGCATTTGGCCTTTTCAATTATTTTTGTGTGCTCTTTTATTGTTAGTTGGCCCTAGGATTTGGTTTCATATCTCGAGTATTGAGTCATCGTGGAGACAAACCAACTTCCTCGTAGGTCTCATCATTTGTTGAAGTTACCATTGCATCTTGATTCTTTTCCTTCTAAAAGGCGTAAAGTTATCAAACATGGTACACATACCTCCACCTACCAAACTTGTGATTATACAACTATGAGTATTGAGTTGAGTACAAAAGATACTGGGAGTCATTCAACTCCCATACCTTGTGGTTAATGGAACTCCTTCGAATCCTTCAATCGCTACGGTTCTAGTGTCGAAGGTTCCTGTCATCACTCATACTAGCCTGTGGTTGATACTCAACCCATAGTAACAAACCCTTTCGGGTCTCTTTTTGGTACGCCTGGATATAATTCTCAGTCCATACCTTCAGTCTCTAACCCTTTCTCTTTTGGTATGCCCAAGATGACATCAAAACTTTCATCCTCCATTCCAACAAATAATACAAATCCTAGTCTTGGACCTAGGGGCATGGCTCCTTCGCATACCACTCTTTCGTTTGGTGGAGGTCATATCCCCAAACAACTTCTATGGTTGGAAGCCAACCTCCTTTCCCTCTTGGATCTAATCCTAGTCTTAATGCTCCTGGATGGAGTACTCAACCGGGCGAACAAGCTACTTCCTATGTTCCATCTTTTCCCCCTTCCTCCTCCACACCGATTTTGACTAACACATTTGTTATGATGAATCCACCTCTATCCTTCAGATTTCCACCTGGGGGGGGTCAGTTTCATGCTATGGGAAACCCCCATCCTAAAGACACTCCAGATGGGGGAAATGTTTATAATCCTCATTATAACATTCCTACAGGTATAGTGCCCACACAACCTCTTATAAATCAATTTGGAGGAGGATATTACCATACCTAACATGTCCATGGTGTATACCAGAACCATGGATGGGTTCTAGTCCCTCAACATCAATCTTTCCTGGGAGCATGGGCTCAGATGTCGCAACCCCAGCTCCCTTTTTTGGTCATGCTTGATTTTCCAGATTTATCGAGATTAATTAATGACCCAGTGCATCATGATTCGTCATGGTCCCCTGTCCCCACTAAGCTTCCTTCGGATATTCCAAAATTCAAAGGAAAGACTTGTGAGGATCTGGGTGATCATGTTACTACTTTTCATCTTTGGTGATCATCCAATTCTATTAATGAAGATTCTATTCTTTTGAGACTATTTCAATGTACCCTCACAAGGGTGGTAGTGAAATTGTACATTGAGTTACCATTGGGAACATACATAAAATTTAATGAGATGGTTCTAGTCCTTCTCAACCACTTCCATTTGTCGGTTCATTACGACATCGTCATAGAACTTATTTCGACCCTTCGCCAAGATAAATCCACACATATATCGGACCATATCCAAGAGTGGCATAGACGAAAGAGGTTGATTAAAGCCTACATTCCTCCAAAGATCCTGTTGGAATGTTTCCTTAAGTCCTTATCGCTTAATATTTCAAGGGATGTCTCTACATCCAGAGTAACTTCGGAGGAGGAAGTTATTTTCAAAGCCCAACAATTGGACCTCATATATGCTCAATCTGGAATGTTATATGAAATTATTCATGACGTGTCATGATTGAATTACGACCCTAGACAAAATCTTGGGCATCATGCCGATGGCATCATAGGCTTTGCAAATGCTAAGTCTTTAGAATTGGTGAAGAACTAGTTGAAGGATTTGTCTCTAACACAATATGTAGAAGGACACGCTTCATCTTCATCCTCCACTCCCACTCAGTCAGTGGATGTGCATTCTGTACAGTCATCGACCAACCTGAATGGTAACCAACAACCAGGAGGGAATAGAAAGAAAGGACAAGGTAATAATCGTAAGGGTGGGAGAAATAAAAATAAAACGAAGAACAACGCTAACAACAATGGATTGAATAATAATGTTGGTGAGTGAAAGAAAGAAAAGTGGAAGGTGAAGATTCCCTGTAAAATTTGTAAATATGATCACCTTACCCACCTATGCCCCAAACTTGAGGAAGCCCCAAGGCTCTTATCTCAATCGCTCGCTATGTTGAATAATTTGTTTCCACATAATCAAAACATGGCATTAGGGTCCTCCAACACCGAAAATTTGTCGAGCGGGAATCAAAACCCTTCGGCTCATGAAGGTGACTGTCTCTTCGTTAATATGGTCAAGTCTCATATTGATGTATCCACCCGATCTTGTGATTATGGTTCTTCATAGACATTTTCGGGTACAGAGTCTCCCCCTCCTCCAGAAACACCTTTGTAGATCAAAAAACCAGAGCCTCCACCTCATATTCTGAAAGGAGTACTAAAACACTCTATCCATAATCCCAATGCCATAGTTTCCCAGAACTATTCGATTGTCAAAGATCTGGGTCAAACCCTTTGTGTGATGTCAGCTTTGGAGGTACTCCAAACATGTCCTTCGTAGAGAAATGCATTGGTATCTACATTAGGAGCTCTAGACCTATGTGGCTCAAAGGTTATCAAGTTTGACATCAAAGATGTTAAGATTTGATTTCCTTACAATGTGGCCTTTCAAATCCATGTGGATTACTTGAAATATACCATCAAACACATTGTTATTGATGAAGGTGTTGCAACATGCGTGACATCCCTAACCTGTTGGAAAACCATTGGCTCTCCAACCCTCTCTCAATCTACGACTATGTTGACTACATTTGATGGTTGTTCTTTCCATCCCCATGGAATTCTTCCCGTCTTTCTAGATCATTTAGGTGGAAAGACAATGGAAGTGGATGTCGAGGTGGTTGATGTGCCCCTTGACTATAATTTATTACTAGGGAGTAATTGGACTTATGCCATGACTATGGTCATGTCGTCTGTTTTTCTCACTTTATGTTTTCCTCACGAAGGGAAAATAGTGATGATTGATCAGTTATCCTTTGCGCATGCTAGTCCTAATGCATCAGTTGGACCTTTGATCCTAGTGATTGAAAATTCTCAGACATAAATTGAGGATATTGGTGTCAAGATGTATTCCTCCCTCATGGGTACCTTTGATTTCATGACACCAATTCATCAAATTTATGCCATGTCCAGTAGGTCTTCTTCGTCAATGATTTTTCTTCCGTTCTGTACTTTGTATTTCAATGATCCTTGGACCCTACCTTCCCCGATCATGTCCTGTGAAGATCAATCACATATTGAAATGGCAATGTCACTGTCAGCAACAAACATTGTGTATCAGGTTCTTCTTGACTCTACTACTGACCCAGATCTTGTCTCCTCACAAACAGATGAGGAAGATCTCATTCTACAGCCCATTTGTGCCACCTCATCATCTTTTTCATGTGATTGCCTCGACGATACGTTACCTTTGGATGAAGCCATATTAGAAGCCATGAATGGTCCTGATAGGCCATGGGATGATATGCATCATCACTCTTACTTCCTCCCAGAGCTTGTTAGGATCGAACAAGATGATTTTAGATCTACCTTGAGTGAGATAGTCATTCACGTCATGGTTCCACTAGGTACACATGGAATTTATGCCAAAGGAAACATGGCGAATATTTCTCCTAACATCATGATCAACATCTCTCGAATTCCTGGCAAAATTGAATATGTATATATCGGTGTGGATTGTTCGCATGAAGAAATTTACATCTACACCGATCTCTTCAAATAATTTTGTGATTTATTCGCTTGATTGTATGAAGAGATGACAAGAATCGATCCTCGCATTGTCGAACATAAGATCAAGACTTATCCAAATGATAGACCTGTTCGATAATGTCTTAGAGTTGTTAATCCTAGGAAGGACCCTACTATTAATGCATAGGTAGAGAAGCTACTTAATGTTGGTTTCATCTACCCAGTTCCCTTGATTGAATGGGTATCCAACCCCGTTCCCATTCCCGTTCTCCAAATTAAAATAGGAGTGGGGTTTTTGGATTTCTTTTACCACTTGAATAGGAGCCTTGATAATGGATTGATTTTTATGTTCTCTTGTTTCTTTATTTGGTGAAACCACGACCTTTGAAGGAGTATCTGAATTTTTAGGTTGAGCAGATGCACTTGGTTTTCCATCCTTCTGTTTTGATCTCATATTATACGTGTTTTGAGTTTCATTGACTTTTTTTCCTTTACTTAACTCATTCAAGTGATTGCAAATTAAATACTCTTCATAAGCAGTCTGGTTTAAACGAGGAGAGGAAATTGTATCCCCTAAACAATGAATTTTTTGGTCTTCCTCCTCATTATTTCCCTTTTCATCATCAACCAAATTATTTTGTAGAGGAGTTTGAAGTTTCTACTGCTCTCTATTTCTTTGATCTCTCTGCAGAATCTCAGGTGCATTGTTCGGCCTTCTAAATTGATTTATGTTTCCAAAGTCTTGAGTATTTCTATTAGCTTGTCTCCCTTCAAGATCTAACCATTCAATCTCTGCAGATAATGACTTAACCAACTTTGTCAATTCATCAACCTTGGGATCAATACCTGAAGCATCTGAAGATGAGGCTTATGTTTTTTGTTTTCTTCTATCTCCGTCAGATCTTCCCTTCAACTTATTTGTTGCTAGTATATTTGATTCAACCTTCAGTGCAACATCTTGCTTATGGGACAAGGTTGCAGACCTTATTTCTCTAAAAAAAAGACAAAAGTCTTGGTCAAAAGCACTTGCATAGGTTATTTTAGCATAGGTCTCAATGGGTTTAATCTCAGTAGGAATTTTTTTATACATCTTGTTAAATCATTTTGAGAAATCTGACACAGATTCACCCTCTTTCCTTTTGAGAGCCCCAAATTTTGTAATGTAATACAAGAAATATTTCTTGTCACCCCAATGCCTCATAAAGGCATCATCTAGGTCCTCAATTCCATCTACTAATCCAGGGGATAAACTTATAAACCACTTCTTGGATTCTCCATCTAGGCTTTGCACAAAGACTCTCATCCATACATATTCATTTTCAATATTCAAATTATCTGCATAACTATAAAATGCAACAAGATGTTCTTCTGCAGTAATATCTTCTTCTCCATTATATTTAACCATGTACTTAAGGTAATCTCCTACTGGGAGATAATTCATGGGTTGAGGAAGCACTAATGATGCATACCTAGAAACCACAATGACATCCATTCTTTTCTGAGGAGGATTAACTACTGCCATTTGATTTGGAAAAGGAGGACTCTGACTCTTGGGAGAAGTAAGAGGTGATTTTACAGGTGAAAATGCAACCTATATAATAGGATTTTTTGAAAAAGGAGGAGTATGAGGTGGAGAAGATTCATACTTAACAGAAGATGGCTTGGACTTTGGTATAGCTGAGAAGATTTCAACAGAAATTGAGGTTCTTTCTTCTTTAGTTACAGGAAATTTAAATGAATAAGGAGTTGGGGAACCTAAGAAAGGGAAATCTTTCAAAATTTCAATTCTAAACCACTTTACAATTTCAGGAGATGCAAGAAATCAAAGATTTCTAAACTTTTTTCTTTCAAGTCAGGAGAAAAAGGTGTGTATTCAACAAGAAAATCTTCTAATTCTAGTTTTACAAGAGTTTAAGATACAGGTACATGAGGAATATCAGAAACAACAACTGTTGTATGGAAAACAGAGTCAAGTAGGTCTCCATAAATACCTAAAGATTTAGAAGAGGAGGCTCCTTGCAAATATTTTCCCTTCCTAATGATTTTTTCTGGATCAGGTTCAGGTGTAGCCAGAGGTGACTATGGGTTAGCCCTTGTATGCCTTCTCTTGGGAGCCACAACTGAAATTTAGAGTTACTAGGTGCACTATGCAATGGTTCTTTCTACTGATTTATGTACACCAACAAAATCAGTAGTTTCCTTGTCCTACAACCCAGGGAAATATCTTCAATTTGCCTCCCCAACAATGACGCCAAAAATGTTAGCACTAGAAGTCTCACCTAGACTTCTTTAGGTGTGAGCCTAATACCCATCAGAAACTTTGTAGTTTTGTTAAATATAAAAATGTTTTCAATGTGTAGAAAATGGGTGAGATACTCAGTTTATAATATCAACACAAAACCTCCATGAAATACACACAAGCAAACAAGGCTTTGAATAGCTTCAAATCAGTTTTTAAAGATATCAAATGGGAAGATGGAAGACTTAGTAGTCAATATGAGATACATGCATCAAGTTACATCAAGTAGTTCTAAAAAAAATATAGCAGAAATCTCATTGAATAAGAACCTCCTAATCAACAAGAGAACACTTTGATAATACTTGCATCAATTACAAACAATAAATCATTTACTGTAGTAAGGAAGAAGCATAATGATGAATCCTTCATCAACAACTAACATCAAAGTGAGATAGAAGCATAGATGTGACAGTAGGAGAGGAAACAAATCATTCACTATTAAAGATTCTTGAATTTGATACATACAGTCTGGAAACTCTGTTACAGTTGAAAAATAAAGATAAGAGTCTCATTTGTTGGAAATGTTTAACAGGTAGCATATGCTTGTCATTGATGGCAAGTACAACAATGAAGATGGAATTAGTATAGGAAGAATGTAATAGATGGGCACCAGAAGTATTTTGGGAAGACGCTGCAGAGCAACCTCGATAAGATCAGAAGAGATAGTGCAGAGGATGTTTGGTATGTTTTACAGGTAGCGTATGCTTGTCATTGATGGAAAGTACAGTAGTGATGATGGCTTGAGTACAACAGTGATGATCAGTAGCGCATTGATATTCAGGAAGATCGAATGATCAAAGGCAACACAACCAGGCAAAGAGAAGATAAGTTCAGGTTGATCGAATGATCGAAGGCCCGTAAAGCTTGAGAAGCATTTCTGATCGTTGGATCAATTCAAAATTCCCGAAAGAACGAGGGTCGTCAGATCAGAATATAGACAAGAAGAGCGTTGAACAGGAGGACAGATCTCAGACGTTAGATCCAAGTGTAGGACCCGACCATCGTTTAATCAAGGAGAACCTGCACACCTTTTGAAGTATAACAAGGAGAAGCAGGCGTAATCGCGATATGCGAAATCACGACTTAAATATGAGCCGTCAGATCAAGGTTGAATCTGGACCGTGGATTCCAGTCCATGTCAGAGTTTCTAGGATCGCGAGTTGAACATGTCAAATATTATAAACATCAGAAATCTCGATATCGCGATATGCGAAATCGTGATGTAATCTGAGCCGTCAAATCAAGCTTTGATCTAGACCGTTGATTCCAGTCCATGTCAGAGTTTCGGGGATCGCAACATGGAGAGGCAAGTAAACAATGCAACAAGAATGTCGATTTCGCGATATGCGAAATTGCGATTCAATCGCAGCCGTTGAATCAAGCTCTGATCAGGACCGTTGATCCCACGCCATTTAGGGGTATCGGGGATCGTGACTTGGAGTGACAAGAACCTCCATCTAAGGAACCGCGAGGTGCGAATTCACGATGAGATCTAGACTGTCAATACATCAAAAGCCTGGACCGTTGATCTGAGCTCCATTTCTGAGTCTCGCCTATCGCGACTTGGAGTGACGAGAATCTCCATCTAAGGAACAACGAGATGCGAATTCACGATGAGATATGGACCATTGATTCATCGATATCGCGGACTGTCGATCAGGGTCGATGAAGATCAGAAGTTCACAACGCCTTTTAGCGCAGTATGTGGTCACCACGTGTCGTCACGTGGAGGAAGGACCTAGTGTAGATAAGCTCTGCTTCGGAATTTCAGGGATCACGTATGGGAGTGTCGAGACATTGGATCATACGAATGCCGAAATACCGAAAAGGTGAATTATCAGTGTAACCGGAGGTCACCACCTGTGGTCATGTAGAGGAGGGAGCTAGAGCAGCCAAGCTCCTTTTCGGACCTCGTGACATGGAGACTCAAGATGTCTCATCACAGAATCTCCGAATTGTGAAAGTGCGAAACGGGTAAATAACGCAAGAACCCATCAGAGTTAATCCAACGATGGAGGTTAAAATGAGCACGATCGGAGGGCTAATGTTGATCCTCACAGTGTAACTGCTAGAAACCATTGATGGTTTCTACCAGAGGATGCGAAGAGACTTTTGTGTGATTTCCAGAGGAGCTAAAGAGTTACAAGGAATATATCAGTGGAATGAAGATGATTCATGGAGGAAATTGACAGCTGGATGAGGGTTGGAGCCTGTAACTAAAATAGAAAGGATAATCTCGACTATGCCAGAGAAGATGAAGAGTCTCAACTGCCAGAGAGGCTGAGGAATCTCAGCATAACACCCAGTGATGTCGAACGTGCGGTTGAACTGCGAGAGAAGTTGAAGATTCGCGATGATGATCACGCAGAGCACTTGAGATGTGGAGGAGATTGGCGCAGTATGAGAATGCATAGGAATGGTGAATATTGCATGCACAATATGCACAGAATCTATATATACACGGAACAGAGAAGAGAAGCGGTTGTTGTTGTTGTGGTTGTTGTTGGTGAAGGTGATTCATGTGTGAAGAAGGAGGAGAGTGCAGCAGCTGAATTGAATAGAAGAGGATCTGTGAAGTGAATGGGTATGGTGCACAAAGCATAAAAGGTAGAAGAACATACAACGCAAGTGATGTGTGTAGGAAGGCAATGAGGCAGACAGAGTAACGAAATGCAACAGAACAGTGATGAGTCTGGTAAGCCATTGTTGAACATTATATCACTGTAATAAGTTTCAGTAGCAAAGATTTATATTTCAGGGTGGTTGGGAGGTTCTCGGGAGGACTGTTGTCCTCAAAGGTTCAAGTGGGTGCTTGAACACACGGAGTTGTAGATTCCATCTGGTTGCAGCCAGAGAAACCAGGGTGGCAGGGTGGTGCAAGGGAGAACTATTGTTCTCTGTTATATAGGTTGGTTGCCTATATGATTGGAAGTTAGTGCTTTCATCCAGTTGGTGCTGGAAACACTCAGGGAGTTGGTGCTTCCTTCTAGTTGGTGCTAGAGAAACCAGGGAGCTGGTGCTTCCTTCTAGTTGGTGCTGGAGAAACCAGGGAGTTGGTGCTTCCTTCTAGTTGGTGCTAGAGAAACCAGGGAGTTGGTGCTTCCTTCTAGTGGGTGCTAGAGAAAACAGAGAGTTGGTGCTCTCAACAAGTTGCATCTTTCAAAACAGAGGTTGTAGACTCATTATGAATTGGTGCTCATATGTATGATGATGTAAAGAATGTAATTATTACTTATCATATAAAGAAAAAGAGGTTTTTACCCTATATGGGTTTCCTCAGAAAAATTTGTCTCTGTGTTTCTCATATATGTGACTGATGCTGAATCTGCCATTGTTTATTTCCCTGCATTATTGTGATCATCATTCAGTGTTTCTGCAAAGAGTTTTAAAATAGGAATATTGTTTAAGCTCAGTAACAACTGATTCACCCCCCCCCCCTCTCAGTTGTCCAACATCATTGTCTAAACATTTGAACCTTCTCATAGAGTTACAATGCATATTAAATAACAAAACATCCAAAAATATCTTTACAATCCACCACCTAGATTCTACATAGGATCATATGCCTAAGAGAGGCATGGAACTAGGTGCGCAACAAAAATCTAACAATAATGCCATATTCTAGGAAAATGTTGGCATCATTCAAGGCAATTGCTAACAACTTGATACATGTGTCTTAACTGAAGGTACATCCTTGAGGCATGTGGCCCTTGATGTGCAACTAATCTTTGATAAGATTATCTGAACTCAATCTGACATCTGGTACTCTTCATCAACTCAAAATCCTTGTGACACCTAGTTTGAAAACATGCGCTACAAATTGTACCAAAACAACCAGTTCGCAGTGTCTTTGACAACACGCAATGTGAACTTTCCTGTAGGTGCGTTTTTATATTCAAAATGATTTCAATTATTTAAAACTTGCACAAAAAGATGGGAAACCCTTCTAGAACGTGCTACAATCTTCTGAAACATGAAGTAACCTTTGCAGAAGTCATATGAATATGGTAACCACAGCTTAAGACAAAAATCATTGCTCAGGTTATAAGTATGTGTATAAAAACAAACCATGACAAAAATTGATGCTGATGTAGAAATAATATCATGTCTTCATCTTTTCCTGGTGCTTCTTCTAGTAGCTACACGAGCTAACATATCCAAATTTTGTTTTGCTACCTTCTCCTTGAATGGTTGTGATTCTGCTTTCAACCTCCTGATTTCAGCTTGGAAAGATCTTTCTACCTATACACATTCTTCAGCTACCTATGCAGAGGTAAATATATCTTAGCCAAATATATTTCTTTATCAACAGTTTTTTCATATAAATCTAGCATATTCTTCAGCTTGATTGGGGCCTCCAGGTTTTCCTCCTTAAATTTTTCATTTTCATCTCTTGTATCCTTAAGTTGCCTCTTGAGTCTTTTGAAAGTAGGATTACTTTCACGAGAAGGGGAGTTGATATCAATAATCTATATTGGCTACTGGGACGACTGAGGTTTATACTTTTTTTGAGTTGAGGCTTTTGATGTACCCTCTTCCACATGAATATGTTGTTTAGTTGTTGATATGGTGAAAGGTCTACTAGGGTTCATTGTTTCTGTAACAACAGGTGGGGAGAAGACAAGCTTCTTACCCTTCAGACTCCTTACTTTACTTGATGATATCTCCATAGGTGTAAGTTCTACCATAGGAGAAACTTATCTATCAGGAGGTTGTGAGGGACCACCTTCAACTATTTTATCAGTAAACTGAATGGATTTATCCTTTATGGTCATCTTCCTCTTTTTAATTGAATATGAGTGCACAGTCTTCTCATCAGGAGTAGGTGTTTGTATTTTTTACTATGGTGTATGAGCAACATCTGGCAGAAAAACCTGATGCAGCTAGGAAAACCTCCAAATCAGTATTGGTCTTTTTCAACTCTTCCAATACTAGGATATTGATTAAACCAGAGTGAAAAACACCGGTATCCACTTGCTTGGATTTAGCTTGGACCCTATCTGACATCTTTCTAATACTCTTGAATAGATAAAAGGAGAGGTTCATGGGTTGTTTCCCAGTAAAGTGCAGTAGCAATATGATATGGTATTGATAGACCATATTGAACCTTCCTTCACAAGTGAAGTACCTCTGAATAACTTTGAGCATTTTGTCAAAATACTCCTTCACATGACTTCTTGGAACTCCCTTGGATAGGTTATCTCCTTGATATTCAGGTTTTAGGAATTCCTTGGAAAATGTAGAATTCAAAGACATGACTTTAAACCATTTTTCACCATAAGCACGTATCTTTGTGGCTATAGAAATAGATTGCTCTGAGACTTCAAACTCCAGTGAAACCACCTTAGTCTTTGTCCCACTTAAATTGAGTGCAAACTATTTAGCAACCTCAAGATGTCCTCTTTGCATTTTCTCACAAAAAATCAGGCGACCCACACTCTGAAATGCTTCCTTGAAAAATGGTTCAGAATTTATAAGTTATAGGTCATGGGGCTCAGCCCTGACAATTTCTCCCCCTTTGTGAACCTTCTTACCTTGTCGACTATCCACGATAGTTGTTTTGAAAAAAAATTACCCTCTTATAACAGTTGTTATCAGATGTATGATGAAAACAAGAAAATTAGGGTTTTTTATTTGAATTTTGCACAATTTAGGGTTTACTTGAATGAAATATTCATGTACAACAACAGTGTGAGAATTAAAGGACTGCAAGTAGGATATGAGAGGAAATAACAAAATCCCAAACTGGATGAGGCTGCAGTCATGCAAAAATCGTGTCAATTCTGCGTAAAATAGAGGATTCATTGCGTGATCCTTTATTTTGCAGCGCACAGTCGAGTTTGTAGTGCACAATTTAGACTAGGTTTTAATGAAAAAGGTTTGAAAAGTTCCCAAGTCTAAAATGGAAAATGACTTTGAAAAAGATAAAACCTTAGACCTGAGTAAAAGCACATTGAAGGAGGGTTTTTTCAAGTGAGAAAACAGAGGGTTCACAGCACCTTAAACACATACATTTTGTAACACTATCAAGAAAATGTAGTGGATAAGGTCACTGCTGCAAGAAATGGTTGCAAATTGATCTTGTTGGTATAAAGCAGGAAAATTGAATTTATAAAGGTTTAAGATACCAATAATGTAGGTTTTTTATCAGTGCACGGAGTTTGCAATGCAGATACTATGCAACAGTTTGCAGTGTGCAGAAAAATCATAGTAACTAGAATCCAGTATAATAAACCTTCAAACAATGTACAATCATTAAATATGGTACCTGCTATATCTGAAGCTTCAACTATTGTCTCATAAGTTAAACTGGCAGTTTCTTGGAAGCACTTAATCCATCTTCATCTGCTACAGGAAATTATGCAATGACATAATTCAAACCAATTGACAGTGTGCTATATTCAAATTGATAAACTTGTTTTTTAAAATTGACTTGAAGAACATGATGAATTAAAGGCGCTGAAAATAATAAGTTATCCCTTGACATGTTTCCAAGGCATAATGATGTGTGATTAGTGCATGAGGTACTTTCTTGATTCGTTGTGAACTTTCAGGTGAATTTGCAGTAAGTCGACTTGACACTTGATTTAACCCTCAAACTGTTGAAAACAACATAAGGAACCTTTGTACACCCCTTTGAGACAAGACACATAATAATGATAAGTTCTAAGACCAAGGGTGTGACCAATACTTAGCCCTATTTCTCTCATTATGATGAACACTATCATGAAACGAAGACTCTTACATGGACTAAGGTCAAATTTATTTTCTCATGAAAGAATCAAATATAATTTATTGACATAAGACATGACTCAAAATATAAAGTAAAAAACACCCTATGACTCAAACCTATAAACTTAAAAAAAAAATCCCCTATACATGCTATGTGCTAACACAATCATTGAATGCATGTAAGAGGGTGAGTGTGAGGAGTCACATCCCATAGTTATTGGGAACATGGGGCTAAGTACAATCAATTTGGGGAAGAGTGTAAGTCAAGAGAAAAACAAAAAGGAGAGGAAATTTGTATGGCCAAGGGAGGTAGTTTTAGACAATCACATTTTTGCGTGAATGGGAACGAGAGAACATAAAATAAGAACATGAGATGGAGCAACAATGGAGGGAGAATTTTGGAGCATTTTTGGAGCTGAAGACTAAAGAAGCAAGTTGGGAGGATTGCAGGAGAACCAGGTTGTCATTCCTAAAGACTGAACTCCTGTGTGAATTGCATAGGAGCAACAAGCTTGTTGTTGTTGTTTTCCTAGTAGTGATTCTCTTGAGTTCCCAGTAGTGAGATTCTTAGTTACCTGCACCACAGAGACCATGATAAATGAATAGGATGCTTGATAGACTAAGAGAAATGAAGGGATACATTCCTTGGGTTGGGCAGGTCAAGAGGAAGAGAGTTGGAGGTAAATTAAGGATAGTTGTAGGAGAATGCAAGTGGGTTGTGGGATTATCTGAGTTGTGAGTGGACAGTGAGAAACACCCTCTTTTGTGGATTCCTAACCCCAGCTTGGGGGTGACTTGTTGTTGATATATAGAACAATAATTCTATTTTTGGGTGGAATTTCTATCCCAAGCAGTCGATTGCACAACCTTTTTAAAAAGATAAGTGTTTATTTGTTTTATGAGTTATTTTATCATTTCAATTGTTGTTTGTTTTACTATATGTATGAGAATGAATTATAGGTTGTTGTGATGAATTTATTAGTTGCATTGATGTTAGTTAGCATGTTGTAGCTACATTTAAATAATGGTTAAATCAGTGTGTTTTTGTGTACCTTAATGGTTAAATTTGTGTGTTTTCTTGTAGCTGGTAAGCTACATGATATGGTAGCAGATTTGTTTTTTATGTGTACTCCACATATAATGAACCTTAGTCAAGCTGAGGAACGTTACATTTTACCTTATGTATGTTGTGCACATTCCTTATTATTTATCCCTTATGAGGACAATATCTGTATAAATGGTCTCCTTCACATCCCCAACAT
This sequence comes from Picea engelmannii, assembly GCA_009831015.1. Taxonomy (NCBI): domain Eukaryota; kingdom Viridiplantae; phylum Streptophyta; class Pinopsida; order Pinales; family Pinaceae; genus Picea; species Picea engelmannii. The sequence continues at coordinate 193,315 of ML789066.1, read as the reverse complement.
TTTATTGACATCCTTATCCTTTTCCCCAATGGTTCTACCATATTAGATCCACTTTGAGCTAGTTGACTTTGTCGATATCTATTAGTATTGTTCCTAAAGAATTGAGGTTTCAATCCCTTCTTCCTATGATCCAGTTTTTCCTTTTTCTTATCTTTCCAAGACCTCTAGAAATTTTAGTTTCCTTTGTTCTGGTCATATAGGTATTTGGATTTTCCGATGGTCTCTTCAAGAGTATTAGGTTAATTTAATTGGATCTTGTCATTGTAAAATGTTGGTAGTCCACTTAAGAAATGTTGTATTTTAACATTTTCCTCTTTAATATAGACAACATACCTCAACAATTCGAAAAAATTATTCTCATATTCTTCCATGGTCATATTTCCCAACTTCATTTCAAATAAATCCTACATATTCTTATCTTAGTAGTGCACATAAAGGTACTACTATTGGAAATATTTCTTGAATTGCTTCCAAGAAATCCTCCTCTCATTGATTTGCTTAACCTTCTTTAGTTGATCCCACTGTTAAAATAATGTAACTGCAAAGTGTATTCTTATTATTATTTGATATATTATTCATTGGATCAATCCCCATTGTGGATTGATCATGTCGGCTATTGTATAAGGACCAAATCCTCTTTTGTGGATTGGTCATAATGTAATTGTAAGAGGCAAAAGAAGAAGTCAACCCCAGAATATATCAAGAGGCCCTGAAATATAATAAAGGTGGTTATAACCACCCAGTTGGAGAAGTCGGCCTTTCCAGTGAAGAGACACTTCACACATGCCAGTTTTGTATAAATAAGGAGGCTAGCGCCTCACTTAGATACACACCTCACTTGCTCATTGAGAAACAAGTTTCGGAACTGCAGTTGAAGAAGAAGGAGAGAGAGTGGCACATCTTTTGGGAGAGGATCTTCTGCATTAGTTTAAGTTATCTCTTGGCATTGTATTGGATATCTATAATAAGGAAGTTTTGTTGGGTTTTCTTCCCCTAGAGGATTTCCCAGGATAAATGTTGTGTCTCTTTTGATTGTGTATTTCTCAGTGATATTGCATTATGCTATTGTTATCTATTGAAATGAAAAGAACCATAATAATGGCTTAAACATTAACATGGTATCAGAGCCAAGTTGAAGAGAGAATCTTTCACAAGAGTGAAAAACGTCGTTGTTGTCATACATGCAAATTAGGGCTTTTTGATGGTGAAGATTTTCAACCCTAAAACCATCTAGAAAAGTATGCCCTCCCCCAAGTATTACTTTGGCACTCTCAGGTCACCTTTTCAGTGGTTGTATCTCCCGGAAAGTGAAACCCTAGTTTCAAAAAGTACCAGAAGTACTAGAAAACTAGTGTACCAGAAGTACCAAAGTACCAGAGATACCAGAAAAGCAGAAGCACCATTCCAGAAATCCGCAGATCAAGTTTGGAGGAGAAAAAGTTGGATTTTATCAGATCCAAACACACCAGGCTACTCACCTCAGCCAAGCGCACCTCCTGGTAAGTTCATATTTTGATTTTGAACACTTTCATTTTTCGGTCATTTTCCTAGCTCCAGGTAAAATATGTCTGCAAGCACTAAGCTTGTTGAAAAGATAGAAGGTGTGGAAAACTTTTGTGCCTGGAAGTATAGGATTGGACTCGTTCTTGAAGAGAATAACCTAGAAAAATTCATCAAAGGAGAAATTATGGAACCCAACGATGCTGCAGAAAAAGCCAAGCATCAAAAGGACACAATCAAGGCCAAAAGAATCATTGCAGATTCAATCAAAGACCACATGGTTCCTTATGTGTCATCTAAGAAGACTCTGAAATAAATGTTTGATTCCTTGACCAAACTATATGAAGGAAAGAACATAAACTAGAAGATGAATTTAAGAACTCAACTGAAGAATACAAGGATGCATAAATGAGAAACAATTCAGGAATATTTCTCCAGAATCGAAGAATTCAAAGAACAATTAGAAGCGATTGGAGATACCATAGATGAATACAAACTCATAATGATGGCCCTGAATGGTCTCACAAGACCTTGGGATGCATTCATCCAAATGATATGTGCCAGAATGGAGAAACTGAAGTTTGATAGTCTATGGGAAGAATGCATCCAAGAAGAAACAAGAGTAGCGAATCGTGAAGTGTTACTAGCAAGAGATGATGATCAATCCCTAGCTACTCACACCAAAGGAAGAAGGAATAAACCCTACTTCCAAAAGGAGACTCATAAAGAGACTCAACAGTCAAACAAATTCAATCATAAAGAATCTCATCCAAGGAGATTTCAGAATAAAGGACAACGAAAGGAAAGAGACTACTCATCTGTACAATGCTATCATTGTGAAAAGATGGGACATATTGCGAATTTTTGTCCAGCCAGACGAGAAGAATACAAGAGAAAACATAAGAGGAACCATGCCCATGTAGTTGAAGATGAAGAGCTACACACAAATATGATAAGAGAGAAGATCAAAGACCATGTCTTAATCTCGGCCCTCTCAGGATCTGTAACACCTGGAGAGGACACTTGGCTCATTGATAGTGGTGCATCCAAGCACATGAAGGGACAAAGAAACATTCTCTCTTGTATCTCAGAAAAAAAAAATTCTCAGAAAGTGACACTTGGAGATGATTACCAATATTCCATCAAGGGAGGGAGAATCAAACCGCAAATTGAATTCAGGGAATTCATTGAAGATTAAGGACGTACTATATGTACCAGGTTTAACTAAGAACCTACTCTCCATTTCATCTTTAGAAAAGAAAGGATTCGGAGTTGCCTTTATAGATGGAGAAGTTCTTATGTGGGCTAAAGGAGAAACCTTAAATGAAGAAATCATCATTGGAAGTGAAGAAAATGGCTTGTATAAACTAAAGGGTCACTCAGAGGCTGCCATGACCCACGCCATTGAAAACTCATGTGAACTTTGGCATAGAATATTATCTCACATCAACTACAAGACGCTACCATACATATGCAAAGCGGTCACAGGTTTACCAGAACTCAAAGGTGACCATGAAGGCGTATGCAATGGATGTGCACAAGGGAAGAACATCAAGAACCCTTTTCCGAAGAGAGACAACAAAGCAGAAGGAGTCCTTTAGTGGGTATGTATATTATGGGTATGTATATTATGTATCATTTATTGATGATTATTCTCATAAGACTTGGATATATTTTTTGAAATCTAAAGATGAAGTGTTCAACAAGTTCAAGGAATTCAAAGCCTTGATAGAGAACCTTTCTAAAAGAAAGATTAAGATACTCAGGTCAAATAATGGAGGAGAATATACCTCAAAAGATTTTGTGAACTTCTGCAAAGATGTTGGGATCAAGAGGGAACTCACTAATCCTTATAATCCCCAACAAAACGATGTACTGAATGAAATAACAGAACGATAATGAAAGATGTGAAGACTATGATCCATGATCAAGATCTTCCTATGTCCTTATGGGCAGAAGCAACAATGGCAGTTGTATATGTGCAGAACCAATTATCCCATAGTGCACTTGGGCTCAAGACCCCAGAAGAGATGTTCACCAAAAAGAATCCAGAGGTAAGCCATCTCAAAATATTTGGTTGCCCAGTATTTATTCATATACTGAAAGAGAAGAGAAATAAGTTGGAACCTTCAGGAAAAAAGGGAATATTTGTGGGATACTGTGAGGTATCCAAGGCCTTCAGAATCTATATATCAGGTCACTGTCACATTGAGATTAGCAGGATGTGACCTTTGATGAAGATGCAGTGCTCAAGAAATCTAGAAGATGCCAGCTTGATTAAGTATATGAAGAGGAAACCTTAATCCCCAGTATTGCGATGAGGGAGGTTCCCAGAGCCGCAAAACCAGTGAGGGAAGTTGTAACTTCCCCTGATGATGAAATTATAGAATACCATGATATATCGGAAGTCCAAGAACCTCCTCAGATGAATATCCTCCATAAAAGGAAGCTAGATTGGGCTAGAGAGATTATTCAAGATGGAGAGAAGTATGGTGTTCCCCAAGGAACCACAAGATAGGTGAAAAGACCAAATCCATTCTCTAGTTATACGGCTTTGATGTGTGACCTCCTAGAGAAGGAGCCTACCTGCTTTGAAGAAGCCATTCAGATGAAATAATGGGCAGATGCCATGGTAGAGGAATACCAATCCATAATAAAGAATGATGTATGGGAAATAGTTCCCAGACTGAAGAGTAAAGACGTGGTATCCTCCAAATGGCTCTTCAAAATAAAACATGTTGCTGATGGAAGTATTGAGAAGTATAAAGAAATATTTGTCACTCATGGATTTTCTTAAAAGGAAGGCATTGAATATGAAGAGACATTCGCTCCTGTAGTCAGATACACTTCGATCAGAACCATCATAGCTCTTGCAGCTAAGATGAAGTGGAAGCTACACCAGATGGACGCAAAGACAGATTTCCTATACGGATTGAAGCAAGCTCCTAGAACTTGGTATGGCCGTATCGACAGTTTCTTGACGAGCTTAGGCTTTACCAAGAGTAAAGCAGACTCTAACCTCTACTTCAAGGTCATGAATGATGAGCCAATAATATTACTGCTATATGTGGATGAATTATTCTTAACCGGAGAAGAAAAGATCATCACTGAATGTAAGAAGAGACTTGCCTCGGAATTTGAAATGAAAGACCTTGGCCTGATGCATTATTTCTTAGGTCTCGAGGTATGGTAGATTCCAGAGAGGATCTTCCTTAATCAAGGGAAGTATGTAGTCGAAATCCTGAAGAGATTCGACATGTTAGAATGAAAGTCCATGAATACACCCATGGAAGCGAAGATGAAGCTATTGTTCGACACTTCGTCAGAATTGATTGATGCCATGCTGTACAGACAGATTATTGGATCATTGATGTACCTGATGAACACCATACTAGACATTTGTTTTGTCGTGAACACCATGAGTCAGTTTTTGGTAGAACCCAGACATGTTCACCTAGTGGCTGCAAAACATGTGATGAGGTACCTTAAGGGTACAATAGATTGTGGTCTCATCTATGATGGAGATCATGATTTCACATTGAGTGGATATACTGATGTAGATTGGGCAGGAAGTGTTTTGAAAGGAAAAGCACTTCAGGATGTTGTTTCAGTTTGGGATTAGCCATGATCTCGTGGCAGAGTAGGAAGCAATCTATCATTTCTCTCAGCACAATGGAAGTAGAATACATTGTTGCATGTTCTGGCAGCTACGAAGCTATATGGCTTCGAAAGTTGTTGACCGGCCTATTTGACTTAGAGATGAAAGAAACCATGATCATATGTGACAATCAGAGGTGCATAAATATGACAGAGAATCATGTATTCCATGACAGGTCAAAGCACATAGAGATCCTATATCATTACATCTGTGACATGGTGCAGAGAGGAGCCTTAAAGCTCCAATACATTAGCACAGATGAAGAGGTTGTTGATGTCTTGACCAAGCCTGTATCTCGTTTAAAGTTTGAGCACTTTCGAGATAAGCTTGGTATAATTCGAAAGGACCTTCCTCAAAAGGGGGAGTAGTTGTTGTGATGAGACATATCTTTCTTTTGACCTAATGGTTGTGATGTAAAGCAAGATGATGTGATGTGACTAGTACTGTGCTTTCGGCTGGATAGCTGTGACGTAAAGCCAGTCTAGTATCTTTCTTCTGACCTGATGGTTGTGACGTAAAGCAGGACAAGCACCTTGATTATGACCTGATGGTTGTGACGTAAAGCAAGATGATGTGATGAGACTAGAACTAAGCTTATGGCTGGATAGCTGTGATGTAAAGCCAGTCTAGTTTCCTACTTCCGACCTGATGGTTGTGACGTAAATTAGGACGAGCATCTTGCTTCCAGCTTGACAGCTGTGATGATATGAGACTAGCACTGTGCTTCCAGCCAGATAGATGTGACATAAAGCCAGTCTAGTATCCTGCTTCCAGCTTGATTGTTGTGACATAAAGCAGGACGAGTATCTTGCTTCCAGCTTTATTGTTGTGACGTAAAGCAAGACTATGAGATGAGACTAGAACTGTTCTTCCATCTTGATAGTTGTGATGTAAAGCCAGTCTAGTATTATTATGATGAGCCAACCTCGTGCTGTGATAATGATGATGATGTATCAGTTTTATACTAATACATATTGATGCAGATGATGATTGCATTCCTTTGAGAATGACGATGTTGCCGATGAAGAAAACTTTCGATGATTTATAGATACACCAGTCAGTGTTCCAAGATGATATTGATGATGTTGTCCTCTCACCCACTTGATGTTGTCGATGATGTTGTCCTCTCTCTCACATGATGTTGTTGAAGAATACCCTTCTTGTTAAGGGGGAGTGTTAAAATAATGTAACTGCAAAGTGTATTCTTATTATTATTTGATATATTATTCATTGGATCAATCCCCATTGTGGATTGATCATGTCGGCCATTGTATAAGGACCAAATCCCCTTTTGTGGATTGGTCATAATGTAATTGTAAAAGGAAAAAGAAGAAGTCGGCCCCAGAATATATCAAGAGGCCCCGAAATATAATAAAGGTGGTTATAACCACCCAATTGGAGAAGTCAGCCCTGCTAGTGAAGAGACACTTCACACATGCCAGTTTTGTATAAATAAGGAGGCTAGTGCCTCACTTAGATACACACCTCACTTGCTCATTGAGAGACAAGTTTCAAAACTATAGTTGAAGAAGAAGGAGAGAGAGTGGCGCATCTTTTGGGAGAGGATATTCTAAATTAATTTAAGTTATCTCTTGGCATTGTATTAGCTATCTATAATAAGGAAGTTTTGTTGGGTTTTCTTCCCCTAGAGGGTTTCCCAGGATAAATGTTGTGTCTCTTTGATTGTGTATTTCTCAGTGATCTTGCATTATTCTATTGTTATCTATTGAAATGCAAAGAACTATAATAATGGCTTAAACATTAACACCCACTACATGTAAGTTTTTCCTTGTAGACTATATAAAGTAATTCTAGCTTCTAGATTAGATGAGTAGTTATTAAGTTAAAAGTACTTTCTTATCCCTAGAAACCAAGCTTCAACATTATCCCCCATCTTGTTTTCACCATCAAAGGTCGGTGGTTTAATCTTCCTAATATTTACTTGCAAACCATATTTTTCATGTATACCTCTTTGATGTTTGACGGAGGACACTTCAAGACTTCTCTTTGATTCTTCCAATGCATAAGACTTCCTATCTAAATAAGTTGGTGAGTAGTGATGCCTTTGAGTTCTAGAAGCACTTCTTGAGTGCCTGGATATTATATAACTATCCCTCTTTGCATGAGATCCCCCTTCCTCCTTATCCATTGAACTTGATCCATTATTTATTTACATTTGCATTTGATTTAAACTTTGTAGCAGCTTAGTATTTAGCTAAGTATAATTCTCTTGAAATTTTAACAACCTTTCATTATCAACTGTACACCTCCATCTTCAGACTCCTCGGGGTTTCTATGAGCTTTAATGGATCCATTCTCTCTTTGTTCCCATTATACTCTATCTCCTCAATTCTTACACTATTATTTAGGCCTCTTACAACTTCTTATTTATATTATTTTTCATCTATCTTGATTCTTCCATAGTGGAAAAATAGGCCTCTTTCATTTTAATGGCAGGTTCCAGTTTGGAAAATTAGGGTTTAGAACCTTCCACAGCCATTTTGAGGTAATAAACGACATTTGTTGGGGTTCTTGTGTTCAAAACGTATGCACATACCCTTGATGGTATTATACACTCTGAGGTATTTCCAATGATGTAGACCATGTGTCAATTAGAGTTCGTATGAAAAAAATATGTCTCCCGCAAGTTGACCTACCGTGTTGACCACCATGGTACAAGGATGCCACATCATCCCTCATTACTCACACATATGGGGTAAGCCACGTATTTAATTTCAATAATATTATACAAGTTCCAAAACCATATCACAATTGAGGGTTGAGCAAGTCAAAAATCTACCCCTAGATGGCTATCGGGCTATGATAAATACTGGGCCACTAGGAGGTGAAGGGGTTCCATTCTTTGTTATTGTACTTTGTTCCATAGTAGAGTAGAACAAATGGGAGTGTGAAATTAGAGATAATAACATAGGGGTTTAATTTTATGTAGAAGCCTAACAGTCCACAAGTCTCAAGTAACTCCATAGAGAGTGCCTTCTCCTTTGTACTTGCATTATTTCCATACCAGAGAAAAGAGAGCATAACAGCCTCACCTTCTAGGTAGGTTTTCTCTCGTAAGGTTTTCCTAGAGCAAATGTTTGTGTTATTTTGTGGATGGTGTGTGATTGTATTGTATTGTTCTCTAATTTACGCATTTTATCTATTTCATGCATAAGCAGAAAATTAGTAACTAAATATTCTGGCATCTAAAGAAATTTAACATTCATAGTGTACATTTTAGTTTTATTTCTCAGATCTATTGTGATGAATTGTTCCAATGGAATATCCACATCATCTTACAGATCATGTAAGGTCCTTGTCCATATTACATGTCTCCTCCTCGATGATATATTCTAGTCTAATCTGTACTTGTCCTTTTTGTAGCACCAATTCGAAAATAAGTTTGCATACAAGTAAAACTATTAGATACGCCTCATTTCTATATCTGTAGCATTTTCATTCAAATTCTAGAAAATATGCATTGTCATAAAAAATTGTGAAGTGAGGCTATAGGTCTTTTTCCTTCCCAATTTTTGAATAAATTTGAGGCACTTATCCATTATATAATATTTCACAACTATTGTTTCTAAATTATCTTTCCAATGACTATACTCATGCTCCATTCTGAGCTCAAAGCTAAAATTTATAGCTCTCAAAAATCACAATTTTTGCCTATTTTCTACATTTTTCTCACTAGTACAATCATAGGTCAAAGACTAGCTTCTACCATTTGTAGAAGAAAATATGGTGAGAAAAAAGAAAAAAATATATTGGGCACAGGTAACAATTATGATTGTGAGTACTAAAGTACCTTCATAATAGTGATATGATGCTCTAGTCTCTTTTTGTGTCAATCTAAAATTGTAAACTTTGTCCTTTTTGCATTTCATCCAAACTCTTAGAATTTTTGGCTAGAAATGAAATTGAAAAAACTTCAATTAGTCAATTTTTTTATAGATTGTTGAGGACATCAAATGTCAACGAGGAAAAAAATTCCAGATTTTTGATCTTGAGTCCCTTTTCCTGCATTGAAAATTTTAAAAAACACCAAAAACGTCTCCTAGAATAGTGGATTTTGGCCTATTTTTGCATGTCTCCTCCAAAACCTTTGGAATTTTCCCAAATACTCCATTAGGTTTATTCATGCCTACCCATGTTCCTTGTTAAAATTTCACCATCAATAGAGATGTTGGCAATGAGTACCACCATGTTCTTTGAAAATAACTAATTTGTATTTTACAAATTTCTAGAGATGAATTAGCAAATCACCCTCACTAACACTTGTATAGCCCTCATCATCATATAATTACACCTAAAATTTCACCTGATACTAAATTTAGTTGATCCTATTAGGGCCACCTTTTCCTGCAAACATTTTGCCTATCCCTGAGGATCTAAGCAAGCTCCCCATTTTTACTCCCTCTTTGGTTTCTCCTATGGAAGGTATTAATTCAAATTTGGGTAACGCGGGTTTGTGGCCATCATTGGGAGGGGATTCTATACACCTAAGGTTTTGTTTCCTCATACTTATTCTAGAAGAGTTGTATCAAACTTGATAGGTGATTTACTGTTTTGTTTTTTCTGCACATTTTGTGTCTATAGAGGTGGGTTATGAGAGGGGTTTAACCCATAATAATGAGAAACTAGTTATAGATTTTGATGTTGGGATGAATTCCTTAGATTCATCATCCTCCTATAGATATTCACTTAGGTCCAAGACCCATATCTCAAATAATGGTCAGAAGCATAGTATTAGGTCATAATCCTATTCTAAATCATGTTCATTCTGTTGTTGGGAGAAAATTAGTGACATCAGAAGAGAAATTAGTGAAGGAAAGCAAAAGACTTATCTAGGGTCCTTAGAGTAGGGAGAAGCCTAATTATTTATTTGAAAAGATGTTTATTTCATTGAATATTAGAGTTCTAGGTAGTCATGGGAAATCACTCTCTCTAAGCCATTTGGTGGAGGTTCATAAGAATAACATGGTGTTACTACAATAAACTATGGGGGTGGGCTCTAGAATAGAGAATATGTAGAGGAAATGTATTAATGATTGAGAGACTCTATTTCTAGATTCAAATGGGAACTCTAGTGGTTTACTAACAGACCAAAAACCATCATTTTCACTGATAAAATTTGTTCATTTGGATCCAGGTTTTTGGACAGAGCTCTTTGTCAAGGAGCTCAATATAAATATTTATGTGGTAAATATGTATGGTCCATATGATTCGAGGCATATTTTTTTGGATAATATTTTCGCTTTGGATTGCATTAAGCAAGATTTTGGCATTATGGGTAGGGATTTAAACTTCATGCTATCCAAATCAAAGGTATGGGGCCCAAGTGCTCAAGAGATCCTCGAGTGAATTATTTTAAGTTTAAAATTGAAACAATATAACAAACTAATGTAGTTCCATTAAAGGTAATCCTAACCTAGTGGAACAATTGGGAAAGGAAGGTAGGAATATCTAAAATACTTGATTGGTTTTTTATCTCAAAATCCTTGTTTTTCTTGGTGGAAAGGATAAGGTCGTGCATTGAAGTTGTTGGTGTTTCAAATCATCCCCCAATCCAAGTTTATTTATACAAAATGAATGATAGACCAAGAAGTCCCTTTAAGTTCAATGTTAACTAGATGGAAAATGAAGATTTTCAAAGGCTAGTGAAGGGAGAAAGGAAATCCTTTGACTTGTCATCAACAAAGACTACAAGTTTTTAGTTTTCAAGTTCTTTCAAAAATATTAAGAGAGTGATAATGGAATGTGTTGTTGAGAAAAAGGCTATTATGGAAAAGGACTTATCAAATGCAAAGAAAATTATTTTTGACATGTAAAGAAATTCTAGCCTGGAAAGAGGAAGAAATTTGATTACAAAGTAAGGCCATTTGGATCGAGAATGAGATGAATATACAAAGAAAATTCACCATTTTTCTAATCAAAGGGGAAAATACAATACTATTTGGGGATGAAGGGTGTTAATGGTGAAGTGGAGTAAAGGTTTTTAGGTATTTCAAGGATAGGGGTTCAACACTTCAATGCTATATACTCAAATCGAGAAAGGGATAACATTGAGGAGATGCTAGAAGTAACTCAGTTCTTTTCTAGGTTTATCAATGAGAAGGATGATGAGAACCTAATGGAAGGTATATCAAAGGATGAAATTTGGTCTATTTTGATCTCCTTTCAAAAGGGATAAGATCCCTAGGCCATATGGATGGATCATAGAAATTGGATTTTTTAACCTTTTGGGGGATGATCTTCTGAGGGTGGTAGAAGAGGTTGGATTGAATGGAAAGGTCTTGGGGGAATTTAATACAACCATCCTAGAAATTATTCCTAAAATGGAGAAGCTATAGTCCTTAGAGGAATTCAAGACTATATCTCTATGTAACTGCATTTATAAAATATATGCAAAAGGTCCATCCGTAATTCTAAAGAAGATATTCTCTATAGTGATCTCTTATGAACAATTTGGTTTTCTGGAAGGAAGACAAAGATTTGAAGTAATTGGTTCATCTTAGGAAGTGTAAGGTCTTCGGCTAGATGGGCACAGAGAACCTCGCCCAAGTCCTCAAGGAAACAAAACTTGGGGTTGCTCCGATACCCAAGTTGGGCAAGTGGACTCCTTGGGCATGTGATTGCGCCAAGGGGCTTGCCGAAGTACGAAGCGACCAAGAGATTGGTCCCGTCAGCACAAGGGGAGCACAAAGGTTGGGTGCGTTAGTCCCAAGGGGCACGACAGTTAATGAGCGTATGGGTTTGTTTGGGGTGAATGGGTCCACGAAGGGGCGTGATAATTCATTTCAGTGACCAAGTCCATGAAGGTTCACGGTGATTCATTTGGGCACATGGGTCCGCAAAGGGGTGTGACACCTCCAAAGGATGCGACAATTTGCTATGGTGACCTTTGGATTCCTTATAATAGAAAAAGGGCACACAACCAAGGAAGGTAGATTTGAATATAAGGAGAGAAAGAGGAGCTCTACGATTCTGAGGTAGGCTTAGACAAATAAGTATGATCTCCCTCAAGGGGCCAAGTCGTTCCACATGGGAGGACTTGTGTTGTCTTGAGGTGGATTCGGTGGACAGATTTGGGCGAGCTTCTTTTGGGCTGGTTTTGGGGAAGTCTGGAAACAGGGGTCTGTTAGAGGCTTGTGTGAAGTAGAACCAAAATCTGTGAAGTCTATGGAAATGAAGAGAGAACAAGTACGTAGTTGAGGGAAAGTCTGAGGTGCACCATAGAAGGTTGCGGATACAGTTTTGACAGAAAGTCTTGGTGACAAATCTATGTATGAGTGTCTTGGTGAGATATGGAAAGTCGTTTGAATCTTCCCAAGTTGTAAATTGATTCGGTAGTGCTCATATTGTTAACATTTGTCTAAGTATACAAGAGTTGCACTAGAGTATGAGTGTGACATGTCGACAACCTACAACGAAGTATGTGTATTCTATAAGTGAAGAGGCATAGTCTGGACAAAGTAACCTTGGTGTTGAAAAGCAACCAAGTGAGAAACAACATGGTGTCATACGCCCTCTAGTGGTGCATGATCGCAAGATTCGGCTAGACACACTATGGGGACATGGCATATGGTATCAGAGCTAATTCGTTGTAGATTTTCGAGAATGGTTGGTGAGATCTTCACCAATCTCTCGAAGATAGATGGTATGAGAGTTGATTCGTTGTAGATTTTGAAGAAGGGCTGATGAGCGCTTCACCACTATCTCGACGATAGATGGTATCAGAGTGGATTCGTTGCATATTTTGGAGAAGGGTTGGGGAGATCTTCACCACTATCTTGATAATAGATGCTATCAAAGTGAAATTTGAAGGCAATTTGTTGTGAAGTTGGTTTGGTGGGAACGTTCGCAGTCTTGGTGAACCGTTCGGTGGAGAGGATTGATTCATCGCAAACTTTGCATCATACTTATGATAGAGGTTCAGTTGATGGTGCACTAGAGAGGTTGGTTTGGGCACACACCTTGTACATGCCAAGAGAAAAAAATTTGGTGAAATGAAGCACTTGAATAGGGTGGGTGATTGTACAACTCATCGTAGATTTCATCGCAGAACTTGTCACAAACTTGATCACAGAGATGGTTTGGATACATAATCGGTTGGTTTGATTCATGAAGGAAGTCATTGTCAGACCTATTGTACACAACTTGAGATACCAGGCATAGATTTCATTGGGTTAACTGAAAACTTGGGAAAGGTAGATGAACGCAAGATTTGTAGCACGACTTGTTGCAGATCTAACCGCATAAGTGATCATAGAAGAAAAACATAGAGGGTGATCGCAGAAGTGATTGAGAAATGGAGTAGTTCTCAGTTGTAGCAAGGTAAATCACTTGGTTTGTGTTGAACGACCTGGGGCGACCTAGAGAAGATCTGAAGCAAAAAGTTGGTTGGGCACATTTCCCTCATGATGTATTTGTGTCACGCATCACCGAGAACAATAGTTTAGTTGAGCTAGGTTGTTGGATGAGTGGATTGACTGCAACCTTCGGACAAGGTGACTCTTCGCAGGGTTATGAAAATCAATTAGTAGTAGTATGGCTTGACAGTCAGGCAGTGAGTGCATGGTGCCTTCAAGCGGAAGCAGTCAAGGTGCGTAGATTGAAAGACATTAGAGATGAGTTTGATCGGTTGCATGTGAAGTTTGGGACTTAGATGGATTTCAGAAGTGGACGAATGGACTTAGCCTTATATCACAGTGAAGGTATTGCAAATTTTTGGAGCTATGGACGGTGATTGAGGAGATTTCATGCAAAGAGTCGATTGCTTGGGCAAGTGAAGGTCCAAGACAACAAACTTAGAACATGGTTGCAGTTAAGGATGTCATTGGAAATGTACAATTGGTTTCAATTTCTTGCATTTCCTAAGTGTTGCAATGCTTTCTTTGAAGGGAAATCAAATGACTTGGTGGTTCAAGTGCAACACGTTTCCGTGGTGAAAACTGTTAGACTTGAGGGTGACTCAAGTGGTGTAGATTCTAAGAATTCTTGTAGCAGTTTTGGATGCCTTGGTTGGGTGAATGTGAAGAGAGTTTGTGCAACCTACTTGGATGAGTCATGTGGTGGACTTAAGTAGATTTGGATGCAGTCGTGGAGGTGGCTTCAAGAAGTTGTCTAACTCTTTGATGAAGTGCATTGGATAGGTCGTTGCAATGAAGTAGGTAGTGAGGTCTGGATGTGTTGAGTTTGAGAGGATGGGTGAGGTGCCTTGGTGTTTGGCGTCTTAGCCATATTATTTAGGTCATGTGATGACTTGACACTCACGACAATAGTTCCAGAGTTTGAATGCATGTAGGAGGTGCAAACGAGTTTCATTCTAGGAGACAAATGGAGTCAACAAGGAAGTCGACCAAGAATTGTTGGCAATCAACCTTAATGGGCAGAATGGAGGCCAAGTGACTTGGGTGATGTTAGTCCACCTTTGGTATGGGACATTGGATGAGGCAAAGTTCACCTTGGTGACTTGAAGATGATTGTGCGATGACTCAGATATCTGAAGGAGGTCATTGGTTGAGGTTGGTAGAGTATTGGTTCGAACATGCCTAAGGCATGGAAGTTCTTTGAGGTGATTCATTCTACTTGGAGCACTTTGGACAGTTCATTGGGACGTTTAAGGAGTGAGGGCATGTCGGCCATACTCATCACAGATGTCGAGTTGCAGAGGAGTGACTTGACGAAAGGAGGTGAGTTGAGGACTTGCCTTCGCTTAGAGGATTTTGTGGATAGGCAGATTGCAACATGAAGAGATTACTTGAGAATGAGAATTTATCTTTCTTTGGGAAAGCATAGTTGAGGGTGAATCCTAACCATTCCAAGGCTTAAAGAGGTAGATGCAATGGTATGGATAGGTGAAGAACTATTGGGGAAAAGGCGGTATGGACGTGGAATTCTTGGGGAAGATTAGTTAATTGTGCCATGAGGTGGACAGTGGATTCAAGTTGTTGCAAATGACTTTGCTTTGGGGTGACTTTATAGTGCAACAAGGTGAGAGGTGACCTTGCCTTGGTCTAAGGGTTGTGCGGATGGACCTAATTGTGAAAGGAAGTGATTAGTTTTTGCATGAGGGTGTGCAGTCTCAATGAGTGTGACAGTTGGATTGGTCATTCAAATAGTTCACGACTTCGATGAGAACAACAACATGACAAGGGGGTCAAAAGTACAGACGCACCGGTAGGTTTGTAGTGCATCACTTAGACATTGTGGAGGATCGCCTTGACAAATATTAGATGACAGAAGCAACAGTGAGGCAAGAGTGGACATTTTCCTTAGTCTTTAGAGTTGGATAGAGTGATGGATATGCGACATAAAATACCAAGTTCGAGCGTGAGTAAGTGCATTCTCATGAGTTGGGTGCGACGGTTGGACTAACTACCCAATCATTCCAAGGCATGGGGGAACTCAGTGTGTGGAGACATAGCAGAATTTGTTGAAGTATGAGCACAATAGTAAGTTCACAAGAGTTCAATACTTATGTGAAGTGGGCAACAAGCAGTGACAACAATCACAAAATCGAACAGCAGTAAGACAACAACATTGCAGCGAGATAGAGCAACAGAGTTGGGCGATTTTAATCCTTGGATTTGGGTGAAGCGATAACATCAACTTAGGTAGAATAAAGTGTGGAGTTGGCTGCAGTATAGTTTGGTTAGTTTGTGGAAACTTGGGGTTCCACTTTGGAAAAAATTAGGGTTTTTGGTTGGCATGAAACTTGGATTTTCCATCAAAATTAGTTGCAATGGAGGCATGAGTTTAGGTGGAGACTTGGAGATTGTACATTTTGTGGATGTTGTTAGGGATAGAAATGACGTGAGGTGGGGGAGGATGTAATTTATTCAGTTAGATGGGTGTGGAGACCCTCTCCCAATTCCTCAAGGAGACATAAATTAGGGTTTCTTTGACACCCAAGTTGGGCAAGTGGATCCCTTGGACATGCGAACGCATGAAGGGGCTTGCCGAATTATGAAGCAACCAAGAGATTGGGGTACACCAGCATGAAGAGCACACCAAAGTTGGGCATGTTAATCCCAAGGGGCACGACGGTTGACAAGTGCATGTGTTTGTTTGGGGCGAAGGGGTGTGACGATTCGTTTGGGGAAAACAGGTCCACGAAGGGGCGTGGCGATTCATTTGGACACATGGGTTCGTGAAGGGCTATGAAACCCCTATCTATCATGCACTGAGAGGGATTAAATCCCTTAGGTGCAAACCTTTACTCAAGTTTTGCGTTCTAAAAAAAAGCTTGTACCTCAAGGGATTTGTTGCCTCTCGACCCATGATAGATTGGGAATTAAGAAGGATCTTGTAACACCCTGTTTCCCCCAGTCTATAAAAATAACTATACTGGCCAAGAACTATCGAAAACTCAAAATTGTGAATGTATGATTTTGAATGGACCTTAGTATAAAAGGTCGACAAATGTAAATAATGTTATGAATATATGTTGCAGGACTGTTGGGAGGGAGGATGTGTTGAAAAGAGACCACGATGGCTGATGAAAGGTGGTGGAAGGCACCTGGAATGGTGGCGTTAACTTCCACTGAAACCAATACAGTATTTGGTCTTCACTTGCCCAAAGATCAAGAGCGGCTCGATGGCCCCGAAATGAATTACTCGTCGGGTGGGTAGGTGAAGAGGCTCCTCATGAGTTAATAAGGGATGGGGGTGAACCGCCCATCCATGGAAGCCTCAGACCTGACCACCACGGGGAAGTTCGTGCCACTCGCAACCTCGCCGGAAAAGAAAAAGAAGGAAAGAGGTGTGGAGGAGGGCAGTCGCGACAAAGATCAAAAGAGGGGAGAAATCGAAAGGACTCTGGAAAAATATACAGAGTGATTGATAAGCAGAGAAGAAGGAGAGTAACCTTTGTTCTCGACTTCTGACTAGTAGAGACTTAGTCTCATAGCATCGTGGTCTAAGCTCGGGGGTGGCTAGTGGTAAATCCATTCAGAATCACTGATCCTATGGTTGGGTGGAAACGCGCACCCTTCTCAACAGTTGCATCAAACTTGGTGTTTCTCCGATAAGTGTTATATCTCATATCTTGAAATTAATATTCTGACATGTATGTTCATGGTTTGTGCAATTATGAATGGTTTCAGTAAAAGAATGTCTGTATGGTGTTTTGATCAGAAATGGTGGCTATATGCTTATATTTGAAAGACCACCTATGGCTTATATATATATATATATATATATTGACTGCATGCTTATATTGGAAAGACCACCTATGGCTTACGTGAATAT
>ML789066.1:119607-143951 GCA_009831015.1 Picea engelmannii | reverse complement strand
TACGGGGTCGAGACTCATAAACAACATGGTGTCTCCACATATATGGTTGGCCCAAGAGAACATCACAGACATCCAGTGGGGAAACATCACATAATACCTCATCCTTGAAGGGTTGGATGCCGTATGACAATCGACACTGTTGGCTGACACGGAGATCTCGTCCTTGGCAAAGCCACCTAATGTTGTATGGTTGCGGGTGTGGTGTTGTCGACAATACCAATTGTTTGACGACCTCTACTGAGATGAGGTTCTTCTGGCTTCCGCTGTCAACAACAAAATGCAGTGGGGTCCCCTTCACCCACATCTGTGAGTGAAAAAGGCGCTCCCCTTCTTCAGGATCTGTTGGTTCTTCTGGTTGAATTGTTGCGATCGCGACAATAGCAATGGGGTCTGCGTCGATGATCTGTCTTTTACCATTATTTTCAGAATCAGATCCTGAATCAAGGTTTGTCTCCTTGTCTTTGATCTCGGCCACCAATGATTGTTTTGAGCAACATTCATTGGTGTTGTGCCAAGGGATTTTGTGGAACTCGCACCATTTTCCAGTGTCCTTCTTTGTCTTCCCATGACCCTTCTTTTCCTGTGTCTTGGACTTGTTTTCGGGAGACTGTTTGTTCGGGCCGTCTTTGTCATACTTTGGTTGTTGCGGATTTGCAAACCCGAATTCTCGTTTGTTCTGGTGCTTAAATTTCTACTCAATTTTAACAGCATATCAATAAGCAGCACCGAGTGATGAGATGTCTAGAAAATCCATTTCAGTTTGGATGTATCTGTGTAGAGCCCCACGGTATTTCAGAACCAAATGTCATTCAGAGTCTTTGATACCCAGCTTGGTGCGTAAGGTATGGAAGGTATTGGTGAACTCTGAAACTGCTTGGCCCCTCTCTTGCCACAGTGTGGTCCATCTCATGTACTGGTCCTCATAGTTGCCAATAGGGTAATATTGTTCCTTTACCGCATCCACAAAAAAATCCCAAGTGGGATCGGCCCCATATATTCTAGACTCCTCTATGGAAATTTTCTCCCAGTAAGTTTCCCACCAATGTTTGACATGAGGGAGAGCTTTAAGGAGTGTGAAGGTGATCTTTTCTTTGTCGGAAAAATTGTGAATAGAGAAATAACCTTCTAGCAGAGTTAACCATTTTTCTAGGGCTTCTGCATCTATCTGTCCTTCAAATACAGAAATATCAAAATTAACTTGTACCTTGAAAGGCGAGGTGCCTCCAAAGTGGTCGCTTGATGAAGATGCGCCTGATGCTATCGGCAGGCGTTTAAGGATGTGGGCAAAATTCTCCATCATTTCGTCCCTCTGTCGCGTGAGAGCTTGCTCAAGCAACATATTGATAGGATCGTCTGCTCCGTCGATTTTATTTTCTTCCACCATTAAGGGTTTCTTGGGTGTGTGAGAGAGATTTTCTTCAAGAGAGACAAGCTCGAGACCCAACTTGTTATACTCAGACCTCGTCGGGGACATGCACTGAAAATGAGATCGGGATTATTTCCGGCATGAAATGAGATCGAAGATATAATAAATAAATGCACAGAGATATCGCAGATATTCAATAATATAACAGAAATGTATCAGAGATGCAACCATAAACATAGATATACATTCATACGCAATTTCTATTAATGAAAGAAATGTACAGAGACTGTAAAAATACAGAGTGAAAGACTCGTTAGAATGGTGGCAGCTTATCTCTGAGAAGAGATGTGACGGCTACTCGCATTCGCAAGAAGATGATTACAATGAGGCTCTGAAAGCCTTTTTACAATAAACAGGAATGCCAAAAGTCCTAGACATCCAAAAACCTAACCCTAGGAGATGAAGCGCCAAAAGTCATGTGGGCCCCGTTTGGGTAAGTTAGTACATCAACTTCCTGGGGTCGTAACTTTTGCATACAATCTCTGTTTTAGGTGCATGACAGCTCGTTGGAAAGGTATCGTTGAGGAGATTCATTTTGGGGGATCAATCATGCCTTTGGCTATCATTGAGAACCTCGATCTCAAAAAACCTTCATTTAGGCCCTCAAAATGGCCCCGGAAGTTAAAACCTGCTAAAAATAGTAAATTGCCAAAATTGTCAGAAAACTGTTTTGAGCCAGTCGGAATAGGTGGGTGGTCACCAATATCCACCTGGATCAATCACACACCTAAAATGGAGGTCGTATGCAAAATTTACGACCCCGAGAAGTTGAGGTACCAACTTACCCATCGGGGCCCACATAACTTTTGGTGTTTCATCTCCTAGGGTTAGGTTTTTGGATGTCTAGGGTTTTGGAATTCATGAGTAATGTTAAAAATGCCTCTGGAGCCTCATTGTAATCATTGTTCTCAGACGGATGCGCGTATCAGCCGCATCTCTTCTCAGAGATAGCTACCATCATTTGAGCAAGTTGTTTTTAGTTCTACAGTTTTACAGTTTCAGCCTATTTTATTTATTCAATAGAAGTTGTTGTTCACTAGATATATGTTGTTGTTCTTCGTATCTTTGTGTTGTTGTATTCAATCTATTAATCATTTTGTTCCACTCATAAATCTGGATCAGTGGTATCAAAGCGATTTTCTCTTCATTTTTTTTTTCATGCATGTCCCCGACAAGATCTGGGTACAAGAAGTTGGGACTCGAACCAGTGGAGCCTTTACAAGATCAGTCGCACCAAGCCTGAAAAAAATCATGGGGGGGCATAAGAAATATGATGGAGAAGGAGATCCTTTTAAATTGTTGTTCGAGGAATCCCTTGCGCGACAAAGGAATGAAATGATGGACAACTTTGCACAGATCCTTCGGCGGTTGCCCACAAGAGATGCATCTTCATCAAGCAGCCATGCAACCCCCTTCAAGGTACACGTAGATTTTGATATTCCATTATTTGAAGGAATGGTAGATACAGATGATGTAAATAAATGGTTTAATATGCTCGAAGGGTATTTTTCGGTCCACAATTTTTTTCGATAGGGAAAGGATTACTTCAAGGTCGTCCCCCATGTTAAGGACGGGTAGGATATTTACTCTAAGCAAAGGGCCATAGAGGAATCTGCAATATTTGTGGTTGCCCAAACATGGGATTCCTTCAGGGATGTCATTAAAGAACATTACTACCCTGTTGGAAGCTACAAGGACCAATACACAAGATGGACCACGCTACGTCAGGAAAGGGACTAGACAGTACCAGATTTCAACAATATTTTTCATACCCTACGCACCAAATTGGGTATCAAAGACTCTGAATGACATCTGGTGCTCAAATACCACAGTTGTCTGCATATATATATTCAAACAAAAATGGAGTTTATGGACATCGCATCACTAGGTGCGGCTTATAGATATGTTGTCAAGATCGAGAAAAAATTTAAGGAGAAGAGGTGAGAGTTTGGATCTGCAAACTCCTCACAACCAAAGTAGGGAAAAAGTGGCCCCAACCCACAAAACAAGGGACAAAGAAAAGATGGCCACTCTTAGGAAAACTAGACCAAGCCGCAACCCAAGAAGGGTAATGAAAAGTCAAAGAAGGATAGGGGAAATTGGTGTGAATACCATAAAATATCTTGGCACAACACTGAAGAATGTCGCTCCAAGCAGACACTGGTGGTTGAGCTAAAATCTCCTGAGTCAGAGGCAGATTCTAAATCTGAATAAAATCAAAGAAGGAGGGAAGTGGATTATCGATGTCGAACCCAGTGCCATTGTCGCCACCACCAAATTCCATCCAAGCGAACCAGAAGAACCAGAGGAAGGGGAACGCCTATTTCACTCACAGATGTGGGTAAAGGGGGATCTGCTTCATTTCATTGTCGATAGCGGCAGTCAGAAGAACCTGATCTCAACAGAGGTCGTCAAGTGGATGGAATTGTTTATGACACTGCACCATAAGCTAGCTTCTCCAAGGAAGATATTTTCATGTCATCCAACAGTGTCATCTGCCCTACGACATCAATCCCTTCAAAGATGAGGTATTGTGTGATATTTCTCCCCTTGAAGTTTGTGATGTTCTTTAGGCCAACGATATTTGTGGAAGTGAAATGTTGTGTATTATTCTAGAACTCGCAGTGTTATTATTACTTTGGGTAGACAATTGTATATGATACTAGAGGTAGCACCACCTACCTTTATTTCTTTAATCTCTACTAAGAAGTGCAATAAGGTCATTTCACAGACTGGGAAGTTCATCTTCTTTATGATCCATGCTCCCAGTAAGAAGAAGGTCACCGCCACATTTGTGACCTCTACACAAAGCCTCTCTTTGCAGCAGAAGAAAGTGGACGGGATCGTGGAAGAGTATAGAGGCATCTTCTCCTCACCCACCAAGGTATCGACGCATTGCCAATTCAAGCATCCAATTGATCTAACCCTTGGTTCACCTCTTCCTAATGGACCAGTCTATCGTCGCTCGCTGATGGAAAATGATGAAATAAAGCATCAGATCCAAGAGTTTCTTCAAAAGGGGCACATCAGACCCAACTCTTCCCCTTGCAGCAGCCCGATTATATTGATGCATAAGAAAGACGAGACCTGGCAACTCTGCACTCATTATAGAGCATTAAACAAAATCATAGTTGGGAATCGGTACCCAATTCCTTGAATTGATGACCTTCTTGATCAATTCAAGGGGGGAAATTTATTCATCAAGATTGACCTAAAGTCTGGCTACCACCAGGTTCCCATCGAACCGACTGATGTATGGAAGACAACTTTCAAATCTAAAGAAGGTCTCTTTGAAGGTTGGTCATGCCCTTTGGCTTAACAAATGCACCAACAAGTTTCATGAGGTTGATGGATGATGTATTGAGACCCTTCACCAACTCTTTTGTGGTGGAATATATGAATGACATCCTCATCTTCAACATAACTTGGGAGGAGCACATGCAACATATTCAGTAGGTTTTGAGCACTCTGCGACAACACAAGCTATATGCCAACTTGGAAAAATGCTCTTTTGGCATGAACAAGGTCCAATACTTGGGCTACATTGTTGATGAGCATGGGGTACATGTGGATCTAGCTAAGACACAAGTCATTCGTGACTCGCCAGCACCGACCACACTAACCGAGCTTCAGATCTTCGTGGGACTTGCCAACTTCTATCGACGGTTCATGTTGGGATTCTCCCATATTGCATGGGCACTCAGCCAAGTGACCAAGGGTGGTGGCAAGGAAAATTTCACATGGGGGAAGGCACAACAATGAGCATTTAACGATATGAAGTAGCGCTTATTCTCAACTCCAATACTTTCCCTACCCGATATGCAACAACTGTTCGAGATTGAGACTAATGCATCTGACTATGTTGTAGGTGCAGTTCTCACTCAGCACGGTCATCCAGTGGCATACCATAGTGAGACACTCTCAGATACCATCTCGAAATACCCCAACTATTACAAGAAAATGTTTCCATTGTGCAATCCTTTCGTCAATGGAAACATTACATTCTTGGAAAGGAGACAATTATCCACACTAATCACAAGCCTCTCCAGTTCATACAGACAGAGGGGAAGTTGCGGAATGACTGCCATCAAGATTGGTCCACATACTTGCAGTAGTTCCATCTCAACATCAAGTATAAGATAGGGAGCACAAATCATGTCACTGACTACCTCAATTGACCTCCCGTTGTTGCACTCACCACCATGCTCCATTCATGTGGGAATGAGGCATCTGAGTGGCCCCAACTTTATCAGCGAGATCCTGACTTCACCACCACCTATCAACTCTTGGGTACAGTCACACATGTCACCAATTCTCACATTCAGGATGGACTTTTATGCCATATGGGCCATCTCTGTGTTCTTGCAATCGAGCATGCAAATCTAAGTTGGGAGGCTCACTATAGTCGGATGGCAAGACATTTTGGTGTGGAGAAAATTGTGGTCGTTCTACAAAAACATTTTTATTGGACAGAAATTTGATAGGATGTCGGCAAGTATATCAAATCTTGCACTAAATGTGCCATTTCCAAGCCAACCATCAAGAATTAAGGCTTATACACCCCTCTCCCTACTCCCAAGAGGCCTTTGGGATCCATCTCGATTGATTACATGTATGGCCTTCCATCCACCAAGAAAGCCAATGATTGTGTATTTGTGGTGGTTGATCGATTTTCAAAGATGGTCATTCTCACAACCTGGAAGTAGAGCATCACAGTGGCTGATACTGCCAAGCTCTTCTTTGAATGAGTGTGGGTCCATTTTGGGATATCACAAACCATCATCTCCATTCAGGACAACAGGTTACCGAACACATTTTGGTCGAGTCGCTGTTCATTGTTGGACACCAAACTCACTAAATCCAATTCCTTACACCCTCAAATTGATGGCCAAACAGAGGTCGTCAATAGGATGATTGTGCACATCCCGCAAATATATAACTCTAAGCATCTGCGTATATGGGATGAGAGTCTCCCCTATGTTCAACACAACTACAACAGGGCTCTCCATAGATCCACCGACCATAGCCCATTTCAGGTGGGGCTGGGATTCCAACCCTTTGGTCCCATTGATGTTGTGCTACCTCTTGCAATCACACAGACAATATCTTCCCATGTTAAATATGAGGTCGACAAAGCCGCTAGATTCATTGAGCGGATTCATCACATCCATCAATAGGTCCATGAGATTTTGCAGAAAGCCAATGCTAAGTACAAGCAATGCCATGATCAACACCGGGTTCGCACAAGTTTCAGGTGGGAGACAAGGTCTGGTTACATTTACAGAAAGAGCGCCTTACAGGGCCCCATTGGAATCACTGTCCACTTCGTTGTGGTCCTTACACTATCACCAAGGTTGTGGGTGACAATTATTTTGAGCTCAACACTCCCCCCTTCCTTAACTTGCACCCAGTGTTCAATGTGGACCTCATCCGGCCATATTTTCCACCATTATTGGACACCTCGGAGATCGCAGAATAGTTGACACCAATAGATATCAACCATGACTACATGGAACAATCATCCATTGATCAAACAGTAGACACACAGGTCAAGGGCACTCACTAGCAAAGGATCCAACTTTATCGGGTTGTTAAGGGAGGGAAACTCCTACACCAAGGAAAGTGGCTTACTCGAGACCAAATTAAGAAGAAATTTTCTCACCTGATGGGGGAACTCAATGCAATGGAGACCATTGGTTCCTAAGGGGGGAGGACTGATCCAGGTGGATATTGGTGGCCACCCACCTATTCCAACTGGATCCTCTTGACAGTTTTTAGTTTAGCACGTTTCTCTGTAATGATCACATTTCTTTGTAATTGTGGGTTATGCACTTTCGAGACTATCATAAAACCCTACACAAAATCTAGGTGGATATTGGTGGTCGCCCACCTATTCCAACTGGCTTATTTTGGAATTTTTCATGTCAGTACATCTTTATGTACTTCTAGGGCCGCTTTGGGGCCCTAAACAGTGTTTTTTTAGCTTGTATATAGAGTCAAATGTTTGTGACATAATGTGTAGTTCTCGAACAGACCTTTCCAACGAGATATCACATGCCTAAAAACGAGGTCGTATGCAAAAGTTACAGCCCCAGGAAGTTGAGGTACCAACTTACCCATCGGGGCCCACATAACTTTTGGCATTTCATCTCCTAGTGTTAGGTTTTTGGATGTCTATGTTTTTGGCATTCATGAGTAATGTTAAAAATATCTATGGAGTCTCATTGTAATCATTATGGTCAAACAGATGCACGTAGTTGCCACATCTCTTCTCAGAGATAGATAACACCATTCGAGCAAGTTGTTTTCATTTCTACAGTTTTACAGTTTCAACCTATTTTATTTATTCAATAGACGTTATTGTTCACTGGATATATATTGTTGTTCTTTGTATCTTTGTGCTATTGTATTCAATCTATTATGCATTTTGTTCCGCTCATAAATCTGGATCAAAGAGTTTTCTAACTTACTTAACCCTTAGATACAAAAGAATTATGAAGATGTTGAAATGAATTCATATGACGCTAAGCTTAGTAGGATTATCACTTTCCATGACTTGATCTTTTGTAATGGGTTGGATCGTTGTTGTGACTCTCACCTTATGACTTGAATTTATGAGAAGGGTATAAGTGCCATTGATTATGTCATATCCTCTATCATTCATTTTCTAAATAAAATTAATAATGTTGATATAAAAGAGGATAACATGCCAAACTTCAAACATCACCCCATCACGATAACTTTAAATAAAGATACAATCCTTGACGAAACTATTGTGCACACACTAGCAATCAAGTTCTTTATTAGCAATAGAAAATCTTCACAATTTCTCATGGATTTATATGAGGTGTTCAATTGTGATATGAACGTGATTGACATAATTAAGATCTTATATGAAAATTCCACTTTAAAACTATCTTTGTGCTAAAAAATGTATTCTTGAAAATTGTGTATCAAAGGAAAACCGCATCTCTCAAATCCATGGTATGATGTCTAATGTAAAATTGCAAGAAGAGATATTAAAAGTGCCTCTAATGTGATGTAGAGAGCTAGTTAGAATAAACATTATAAGCACAAGTAATAAAATTGAAATGTAATACCCCTAGGTCGAACCCCATTGTAAATATAAATGCAATTGTACATATAGGCTGGTGAGCCATGATACTTTGGGGCTAGAGTGCCTTTGTATGTATGGAGGCCAGAGTGTCTGTATGGTTATTAGGTTGGTGAGCCAAAAGATGAAAGGCCAATGAGCCTATTTTTGTAAAATGTAATCACACTCAGTTTGTAATGAAAACATATCAATGTTGCAGACCAACCATGTAAAAGAGTATGGGGAGATAAACTCCACTAGAATGGGAAAGGGAGGGATAAGAGTCTAATGAAAAGGGGACAAGCTAAGGGGATTAAGCCCAAAGGAAAGATTTATTAATATTCCTAAAAATATAAAGTATAAAATATTTCCTAAGTTCTAAATTGGGAAACGTATCCCATGTGGGCCCAAGCTAGTTCCCAACATGACAAGTTTCAAGTTGGGAACATGCAAATATAATTGGAGGAATTTAGTTCATTTGGCCATCATTCCATTACTATTCTTCTGAACATCAAACTCTCCTACCAACCGTACTTCATGTTGTCATTACTTATACTTCTCCCTATACCTATACCAGGGAAATATTTGGGATTGGACTGATGAGGCGGGTTGTCGGGCCCGTAGGAAATTGGAGAAGCAGATTGTCAAGCCCATGAGCATTCTCTCTAGGTGAGAACTATTGGGAATTGATTTCCCAATGTGCCAAGTTGTAGCTACATGGCTCTAAGACTTCTTGTATGGCCTGATGTTAAAGCCCCATAAGAGAAGTGGGACAGTCGAAGGATTGTTGATCAGAGAAGGGGCACACTTCCTGGGGTGGGACATGCATGTGGGGAATGAGGGACTGTAGGTTGAAATTTTGAGTTGGCACCTAAGTCTAAGTTTTATGTTTTCTGAGTGACCTTAGCCTGGTTAGGATTTCCTTTTCCCAAGTGGATTTTTTCCCCATCTCGGGGGTGACCCACTGCTGAAAGTTATGAGCAGTGCGGTCTAAGGTTGGGAGGAATTTGGAAGGTCTAGATGCAATTGGTGTTATTTTTAGCAAAGATAAGTGTCTATTGTGTGTTAATTTATGTGTTTTGTTAATATCTATGCATTTTTCTTCATGGTTTTTTCTTATATATATATATATATATATATATATATATATATATATATATATATATATATATATATATATATATATATATATATATATATATATATATATATATATATATATATATATATATATATATATATATATATATATATAGTTTTTGTTATTATGCATTAATCAGTGTAATTGCAAAGCATTTTTCGCTAATTAAATTAGTATCAGAGTTCATAATTTGTATGTGGCTTTGCCCAACAGGGGTCTAGGGATGCTACAATGTGGTATCAGAGCCCAGTTTTGAACACTGAACCTAGATGGGCCAATTAAAAAAGTGCATAAGTAAAATTTCTGAGTACACAGACAAATTGTTGATCGAATTCCGGAAAGGGACCTAAAATTTGTTCGATAAAATTATTGCAGTGAAATTGAAGGAATTTCGCAAGTAATTTGGAATAATGGAGCCCATAATTTGAATATAAACGAATTTATTCTTCAATTGAGTGGATTTGGGCATGTAGATGGCTGAAAGTTGAATTTACAGAGTGGCCATGGCACCCATGACAAAATGGAGGCGAAATTGGAAAAATCCCCAATTTTCGCAAAGGAATTCAGGATGAATTTGATGTGCAAGAAGAGAATTTGAATAGTAGGGGGTCAAAATCATATGTGCAGAACCTGATTTGGATGCATCGATCTTAATTACAAGCTCTAATGGTGGCCATGGAAACAATTGCAAAATTGAGCATATTTGGGAAATTTCAAAAATAAGCAAAAAAAATAAATTGGAAAATAAATTGGGATTTTTTATGCATGCTGACATCAACACGACATGGGGGTCACGTGTCATTTGACATGGAAAAAATGTGATTTATAATGCCACAGTGGCATGGGTAGTGGTATGGGGCAATGGTGGCAGTCGACGTGGAGTTGTAGTGGTAGAGCATGCACGCCTGGTGGAACCATGAGTTGGACCTGTGAAACCTTAATGCAGGGGAGGTTTTGGTGTGGTTAGGATAACCCTAGGTGGGGGGCTCGCAATGCATGGATGCGCTCCACATCACAAGGTAGAAAACCATGGCTAGGTTTTGCGACCCCTTCCTCACTTGGTTAATGGTCGGTGGGTTGGGGGGGGGCACAATGCGATGATGATCGTTGATCACTGTTGACACCCCATGATCTTCCATTGTTCGATTAAAAGGGTGAAAAAATTTGCGTGCACGTGGAGAATGGGTGCGGGATGGGGTCCACCCATCCCCGCGACCCAACACAAAGGTACCACATGGCAACCAAGGGCCTATGGGGGACGAAAAATAGCATTTACGCACCAATGAAGGAGATAAGAACTAAGGAGGAAGAAGGTATAGGTTGACGAAGCAGGGCCAAGGAGGCCAGAGGCTGATAGGGCACCACCCACAATACCAGGTGGACTTGAGATGCTTCGTGAGAAACCCAATCAACATAATTCCTCCATAAATTACATAAAACAATGAAAAATTACTGGAACATTACAGTGATTTTCGAGTGTTCAACTCTCAGGCCATTTTCAAAAGCCTTAATGACATTTTTGAGAAGTCAAATTGTAAGACACATACTGTTTTCATATCAAATATTATATCTTGGAGAAATATTTCTAACGGTGTAAACCATTAGTCAAACGAAATTCGTATGAGAGAGTTACAACTCAAACAGTGGAGGGTAAATTTTAAGACCCAGTTAACTTCTGAGGGCCATAACCTTTTGCTCCGGAATTGAATTGGGGAACATAAGAAGTCCATGGAAAGATATTGAGCCATAGAAGACATCCATGGAGCTAAATTAAAATTATGGGTGCATAAAAATGTAGAAGAGAGCATCGAAGGTGCATGTAGCATTTAGGGCCAAAAATATTAATTGGCCTTAAACTTTAGCAGGTTGTATATAGCACCCCAAACCCAGATAGAGGTGAAACTTGGAAAGATTGTCCAAATTATTATGATGAAGTAACCTAGTTGGGATCCTGCCAAAAATCCAAAGAGAAGGTACAAAAAATACACAAAATATAGTTCATAATTGCACCTGATTGAGGTGTGAACAGAAGGAATTCATGGGTATTGGTCAAATGATCATAACTTTATGCTCAAGACTCATAATTGAGAAAGGAAGCAGGAATTGGAAAGGTCTTGGATAGAATATTCCATATATCCCCCCAGAAAAATTGAATTGGACTATTATATTCACAAGGAATCAGAAGAAAGGATTTTGATACTCTCATAGAGCATAAGTGTGCCTAGTCTTTATAGATTTCATAATTATTTAGTATAACAAATATTGTTTCCTACACATTTTTTGAAAAGTTAACAAAAATTAGATCAAAACAAGATCAACATAGAGTTCAGAAGCATGGAAGTCATGGAAGATGCATAGAGAGATTACAACCATGAAGATGGGATTAGAGGGATGTAGTATAGTATGGGTAATGAAAGGTAAAAATTCAAATGAACATAGAGAAGGCAAGGAAGAAAGCATGAACTTGGTAGAGACCATAATTTTTTTTCAAAAGGATGTCCAAAGTTATAAAGTTGACAATCGAAGTCTTATGAAAGCCAAGGAACAACAAAAAGGATTCAACATCAAGTTAATGTAGAGCTTGGACAGAATAGAGAAGAAGATGGATAAGGAGACTGAGTCAAGCAAATTAGGGAGTCACAGGTCTCATGATGAGAGAAGAAGAATGAGAAATGTTGGCGTGCATCACCATAACTCTTCAAGGAATTCATCTAGGAGAGCACATAGTAGTTCAATCCCATTCCCTATCAGGATGCATAAGAGGAGGTCTCGGGTGGATGAGCTACAGGGAGAAATGAATAAAATCAAGCCTCCCACATTTTAGGGTGAGCACAAGAAGGATGAGGATGCGGAGACCTAGATGCCAGGCATGAGGAAGTATTTTCAGTTGCATAATTACTCTTCACATGCAGAAGGCAGAATTTTCATTTACCATCTCAAAGGAAAAGCATCAATGTGGTGGGACCCATTTGTGCAAGTGAAACACACCGATGAGAAGAAGGTTAATTGGAGAGAATTTAAAAGGCATTTTCAAAAGAAACACTTAACCAAACGATACTATGATAAGAAAATGAAGGAGTTCTTTGAACTCAAGTTTGGGAATATGCCCATAGATGAGTATGAAAGGAGGTTTTTAGAGTTATTGAAATATGTTTCTTTCGTCAAGGATGAACACGTTAATATTTAGAGGTAATTGAGTGGGCTTCCATCATTTATCAATGATAAGATACAATATGATGACCCTGAGACACTAGAGGAAACTATAAGGAGGGTTAAATTCCTTTATCATCATCATAGAGGAAGACCAACTTTCCAAAAGGCTTGGGAAGACAAGAAGAGGAGCAAAATGGAGCAGAGGAAGAATGGGACCAAGCTACCATTCTTTAAAAACAATACTCAGGGACAACCAACTCCTAAAGAACCTAGAATGATCGAGACAATGGGGCAAAGACCAAGGAAACCACATATTCAATGTTGGGGTTGTGGGGGAAATCACATGTACAGAGATTTCCCTCACAGAGGTGAAAAAGTTAGGATTGTTCACAATGTACAACAAGCTGATACAGTGGAAGATATGGGAAAAAATTAACCTATGATCTACGCAACCCTAGATAACAAGCAAGTTGATTTTCAGTTACATATGATTGAAGTGGAAGGTAAGATCAACAACCAACCCATTGTTATTTTACTTGATTCAGGAGCTAGTAATAGTTATATATATCATAAGATAGTGGAAAGATTTTAATTGCAAAGAAGCAAGCTTGGAAAAACTTGGTTGGTGTAGCTAGCTACAAGAGATAAAAGGAAAATTAATGAGATGGTTAAGGCATGTCCAATGGACATGAATGGACTGAGCACGATGAAATATTTGAACATCATACCTTTAGGCTCATATGAATGCCTAATCGTTATTGATTGGTTGGACCAATATCATGTTTTTCTAGACTATTATAACAAGGAATTTACTTTCTTGGATGAGGAAGGGAACTTAAGGACAGTTCGGGGAATTCCCAGGGAAGTAACCATAAGAGAAGTTTCATTCTTGCAATTGAAGAAAAGTTTCAGGAAAGGGTGTCAAATATTTGCAACACATATGGAAGAGACACCCAAAGACAAGGTTCCAAGTATTGAAGATTATGTGGTCCTAAAGGAGTACGAAGATGTATTTAAAGAATTGTCAGGGTTTTCACCCAAGAGAGATATTGATTTGTCCATAAATATTATGCTTGGAGCAGCCCCAGTATCCAAGACTTCTTATAGGATAAGCACACTAGAGTTGAAAGAAGTGCAAATGCAACTTGAGGATATTTTGAAGAAGGGGTATATACGCCCAAGTGTGTCACCTTGTGGTGCCCCGGTGTTGTTTGTGAAAAATAAATATGGTACCTTGAGGCTTTTCCTTGACTTCTCATAGTTGAAAAAGGAAACTATGAAGAACAAGTATCCTTTGCCAAGGATAGATGACCTCTTTGATCAATTGAAAGATGTTAAGATATTCTCCAAGATTGATATCAGGTCAGGCTATCATCAGGTGAGAATTAAAGAAGAAGACGTGAGTAAGACTGCATTCAGAACAAGTTATGGCCATTATGAATTCACAGTGGTGTCATTTGGGTTATCAAATGCACCAGTTGTCTTCATGTGTCTAATGAATGGTATTTTCAAAGAATACTTGGATAATTTTTTCATTGTATTTTTGGATGACATACTTATTTACTCAAAATATGAAGAAAAGCATGAGCATCACTTGAGGATGGTGATACAAGTATTGAGAGAACACCAATTGTATGCCAAATTGAGAAAGTGTTCATTCTACCAAAGGCAGATTCATTACTTGGGTCATATCATTTCAAAGGAAGCAATAGAAGTAGACCCAGAGAAGATAAAAAAAATTGAAGGATGGCCAACACCAAGGAATGTCTCATAGGTGAGATATTTCATGGGACTTGCAGGATATTATAGAAGGTTTATTGAAGGCTTCTCCAAGATTGCACACCTAATCACATCCTTGCAAAAGAAAGGTGTGAGATTTGAATGGACTGTTGATTGTGAAAGAAGCTTCCAACACTTGAAATATTTTTTGACCAGTGCACCAATTTTGAGAATTGTTGACCCTAATGAAGATTTTGTAGTATGCACGGATGCATGTAAAGAAGGTCTTGGTGGGTTCCTTAGTCAAAATGGGCATGTGATTTGCTATGAATCAAGAAAATTAAAGGGGCATGAAAAGACACTATGCTACTCATGATTTGGAATTGGCAGCCATAGTGCATGCTCTGAAGATGTGGAAGCACTACCTCATGGGGAAAATATTAGAGTTGAGGATAGACCATAGTGTTCTCAAATGTTTATTTGGATGACCAACTTTAAATTCCAGGAAAAGTTGATGGTCGGAATTCCTTAGTGAAAATTACTTTGATATAAAACATATCCAAGGTAAAGAGAACAAGGTGGTTGATGCACTCAACAAAAGGGTGCATGAGATGCATGCTACAACCATTAGCATGTATCAAATGGATTTGAAAGACAAAATTCTAGAGGTTTCAAAATTAGATCAACAGTACATGGAAATAAAGGAAAAATTCTAGCAAGGTAATTTACAACAGAAAATCGAAGACTGTAAGCTAGAAAATGATGAAACTTTCATATACATGGGAAGAATTTATGTGCCAAATTCTCAGTAATTGGAAAATATGATACTAAAAGAAATGCATAATGTGCCTTATGTTGGGCACCCAGGTTACCAGATAACTATTGTGACTGTCAAAAGATAGTATTATTGGCTAGGCATGAAGAAAGAAGTTGTTGATTTTATTTCCAGGTGTTTGGAATGTCAAAAGGTCAAGGATGATCATAGACACCCAGTTGGTTTGCTACAACCATTTCACATTCCTGAGTGGAAATGGGAAGTTGTGACAATGGATTTCATCACCAAGCTGCCCAGAACAAACAAGCAGCATGATTCCATCATGGTGGCGGTGGATAAGCTTACTAAAGCTGCCCATTTTATTCCAGTAAAGCTCACTCACAAGGAAGCTAACATTGTTGATATTTATATGAGAGAGATTGATAGGCTACATGGTGTGCCTAAGACAATTGTATCTGACAGAGATCCCAAATTTACATCAAATTTTCGGAAGGGATTGTTCAAGGGATTTGGAAAAAAACTGAATTTTAGCACAACCTATCATTCAGAGTCATATGGGAAAACAGAAAGGGTAAACCAGGTGATAGAAGACATGTTAAGGATGTATGTGATGGATAAACCATTTAAATGGGAGAATTATTTGCATTTGGTGGATTTTTCTTACAATAATGGGTATCAAGAATCTCTAAAGATGAGCCCATTTCAGGCACTTTGTGGAAAAAAGTGAAACACCCTGGTGAGTTGGGACAACCCAGCTGACAGAGCAGTGGTTGGACCAGAATTACTCAAGGAAATGGAAGAGAAGATGGTGAAAATTAAATATAATTTAAAGGTTGCTCATGATAGGTAGAAAATTTATGTTGATAAAGGTAGAACTCATAGAGAATTTAAAGTGGGTGACCATGTGTTCTTAAAATTAAAGGCCAAGAGAATTTCCTTGAAGTTGGGAAATTGTTCAAAGTTGGCAACTCATTATTATGGGTTGTTTGAAATCCTCGAGAGGATTGGTCTTGTCGCATACATGCTTTCCTTACCTACATCAATGTGTATTCATAATGTATTCCATGTATCATTGCTTAAAAAGTATTTGACCGATGTTAATCATGTCATTGATTGAAATGTGATCCAGGTGGAGAAAGAAGGAGACTTTTGAGTTCAACTTGTATGGATATTGGATCAAAAAGTCAAGTTGCTCCAAAATCGAGAAATAGGATTGGTAAAGGTCCAATGGACCTGTTACGGTCCTAAGGATGCAACTTGGGAACATGAGGATGTTATGCGGGAATAATACCTGCATCTTTTTTAAAACTTTTGAAGTTTTGCTTGTACATGTGTATGTAATGCACTAAGGACAATGCATAAATAAGGGGGAGGGAAATGTAATACCCCTAGAACGAACCCCATTGTAAATATAAATGTAATTGTGCATATAGGTTGTTGAGCCAGGAAACTTTGTGGCTAGAGTGCCTTTGTATGTATGGAGGTTAGAGTGCATGTATGGTTATTAGACTGGTGAACCAGAAATTGAAAGGCCATCGAGCCTATTTTTGTAAAATGTAATCACACTCAGTTTTTAATGAAAACACACCACTACTACAGACCAACCATGTAAAAGAGTATGGGGGCCAAACTCCACTAGAATGGGAAAGGGGGGGCTAATAGTCTAGGGAAAAGGGGCTAAGCTAAGGGGCTTAAGCCCAAAGGAATATTTTATTAATATTACTAAAAATATGAAGTATAAACTATGAATATAAAATATATCCTAAGTTCTGAATTGGGAAACATATTCCATGAGGGCCCAAGCTAGTTTCCAGCATGACAAGTTTCAAGTTGGGAACATGCAAATATAATTGGGGGGGTTTAGTTCATTTGGCCATCATTCCATTACCATTCTTATAAACATCACCTGCTCCTACCAACCATACTTCATGATGCCATTACCTGTACCTGTACCAGGAAAATCTTTGGAACTGGACTGAAAAGGTAGGTTTTTGGGCCCATAGGACATTGAATAAGCGGGTTGTCAGGCCCGTGAGCATTCTCTCCGGGTGAGAGAACTATTGGGAATTGATTTCCCAAGGTGCCAAGTCGCATATACAGGGCTCTAAGACTTCCTTTCTGGCCTGTTACTGAAGCCTCAAAAGGGAAGTGGGGCAACTGAAGGATTGTTGAGAAGAGAAGGGGCACACTTCCTGGTGCGGGACATGCATGTGGGGAATGATGGATTTTAGATTGTTAGTTTGAGTCGACACCTGAGTCTAAGTTTTATGTTGTCTGAATGACCTTATCCAGGTTAGGATTTCATTTTCCCATGTGGAGTTTTAGCCCCAGCTCAGGGGTGACCCACTGCTGAAAGTTATGAGCAATGCAGTCTAAGATTAGGATGAACGTGGAAGGTTTGCACGTAGTTGGTGTTCTTTTTACCAAAGATAAGTGTCTAATGTGAGTTAATTTATGTGTTGTGTTAATATTTATGCATTTTCCTTCATGGGTTTTTCTTATGTGTGTGTGTGTGCATTAATCGGTGCAATTGTAGAGAACTTTCGTTAATTAAATTTGTATGAGAGTTTGGAATTTTTATGTGGCATTTCCCAATAGGGGTCTAGGGATGGTACATGAAAAAATGTCATTATTTAAACAAAAATCAAGAGAGACTTATAGACTTATTTAAAATAGATCCTAAAATACTTTGGGCTAACATCAATCCTAAAAACGTTAAAGAATTAGGGAATATTAACATTTTGACCATAACTCATTCCTTAAGAAGATTTATGTTTCCCCTCAAGTATCAAAGGACATCCAGGTCACTCCTCACTCTACAAGAACAAATTTCTCCAAAGAAGTTTTGGTAACCTATATCAAAGAAAGTGAGACAAGGATTTTAGGCTAATCCCTAACCATCACATGTGACAATGCATTGCATAAGTAACCCATGCTCCAAACACAACACTTGCAATAATATGATCTCCAAATAAACACTACAATAAGACCAATGTTATGATCAATTAAACAAAAAGAGCAATGAACAATGATGTACAATGGACGACACACATCAATATGAGGTCCTCATACAATTGTTCAAATGTCACCATGACCAATTATCAATCTAACCACAAGAAACCCTAGTAGTTAGCACTCATCCAAGATTTTGCCCTCTACGCATCTTCTCTAAAGATTTGTAAGAAGTGTTGATATTAGGGGAAAAAGGAAATTTGTTGCCTAGATGAATTCCTCCAATTAAAATGATTAGGATGTCAATGCAACACAGATGTTGATAATGAAAAATTTGGTTATGAGTGAACAGAAAGTGCAAGATGTGGTTCCTATTGAAGAGAGGATGCATGATTTTGTTCCAACAAATCAACAGAATAGTTCTTTGGGATATATATAATACTTTTGAAAATCATGTCTTTTTTGACACAAAATGTTCATTTTGGTTAGTAGCACAATATCAGAGATGTTATATTTTTTGAAAAAGCTGACATGTCATATGACTGTTCAAGTCATACTTTGTATTGTAAAGACTTTTGATTCTCAATGAATAGCAAAGAAACTGTTTTTTTCTATGGAAAAAAAAAAAAAAAAACCTTAAACTAGCATATCATCAATGAACAAATTGGTGTGGCTTGCTACATCATTGTACAAATTGGTACAACTAGCTACATCATACATACATCTGAAATCTAACAATTTCTAACCAGCTTTAGGACAAATGTCCTAAAAAATATCGTCAAAAAAAAAATCATTTCATATAACATTTAGACTACGATTATCTTTAACTTCTAGCCATAACCGACCAAACAAACTTGTTGTATCTCACAAAAAAAAAAGTGCCCTAAAAAATCGAGGTAGGACATACGGGAGAATACTCCCCCATTACCGTTTATTTCAAACATAATCTTTCATATCAATTCATAGGGCAGAGATTCTATTCTTGATTTCTGCTCACTCAAAAATGATCTGTAAATAAATTTCTTCCCAAGTGCATGCGGCTTTTGCAGTAGTTCCATAAAAAAAAATCGCAGTCAGTTTAAGTCACGTTCCATTCTTCGTTGGGATTTCAGAGGGAATTCAAAAACCTATAATAAGAAATATTTCCACGATGTCGCAAACTCACACCTGTGCACAAATTCAATATGGCGACCAGAGTAAATCTGTAATATTTTCTGTCACAATTGAGAGTGCAAACTGTTTGACAGAACACTTCCATGAAAAAAGAAAATCAAGATGAATCCCATTTTTTAATAATAATAATAATTTCTAGTAATAATATTTTTTGAAAAATTATTTTATGTGATTTTTAATTTTTTTTTCAAATGATTTAATTTAATCTTATTTATTTTATTTGTTCGATAGATATTTTTAATGATAGATATATTTAATGATAATAATCATCAACATTATAATAATTATAATTTGATTAAAAAATATTGAAAAATGTTTAGTATAATATTTTTATTTGGTTGATAGATTTTTTTATTAAAGCAGAGTAAACATCATATTCATGGTCACTTTATCTTTTCCGATGGCATGATTGCACTGAAAGCTTCTTTGTAAGTTTGTACTCTCCAATCTCTTTTTCTTTTAAATCACGATATTTGTGAACTTGAGAGAGTTTCTATAGTTGATTTTTTATTTAATTAAAAAAATTATTTAAAAATTGAAGATTTTGTATTTTTATTATTTTTACGACGAAAGGCGTACACCTATTGATAATGGGCAGATTTAATGGGGATTTAGTGCTTAATAAGTTTTTTATGGACATGATTAAATATGGCTGGAATATTCTTAGTAGTCACACAAAATAAATGGCTGTGATTTCAATCATTAACTTCCGAGCTATTATAAAGACATCCGTTTATGTGTTTACTTTTTTACATTTACCGAATCATATTTAAAAAATTACTTTTTTGATTCTTTTCATCTTATCAACCTTTCGGCGTTGATCAACCACAATTATGTGACTGTACTAATTATTATTTTGTATAGATAAATATGAAGAAATGAAGTCTAATATCATCCATCATAATACTTTATATCAAAACGCGTGTCGCGTGTGACAGATGGAATCCAAGACTACAGACGAATTCTGAAAATGAAATGCGTGTAACCTACGATTCGTATAGACAAAATTTGAATATGAAGGTTGAGGAATGGTGCAGTCTCTGATTTTCAAAGACAAATGAAGTACGGACTTCCTAGACCGTGACATGATACGGCTTGACACGTCATGGCATGTGCGTCGTACTAGACATAACATTGAATGCCACCGACAATGACAAGTAGTCAATAGTAATATAATTGAGTGTGGACTAGTTATAGAATTTGAATTGAGTGTGGACTAGTTATAGAATTTGAATGATTATTTTTAATTTTATGTTGAAGGGATATATTTATTTAATCTTAAAATAATGAAAATAAAAGTTGTAAAAGTAGTTTCACTTTAATTGATAAGATTAAATTAGGTATGCACTTTAAAAAAACATTCTAAATAAAATATTGTTTTTCAATTATTTAAAATGTAAAAATTTAATGAATAATCACAGATTTGTTGGAATTTCAAAAGAAAGTAATGATTAAAATACTTTGTAATTTTAAATATAATATTTTGGTGGGGTTTTACAAAAACAAGGTATTTAAGTTTTTTTGTAAGTTTTCATTAAGTGACATATAAAATAGTGCATATATCAATATAGTGGTAGGATATTTATCTAGGTGTGAGCTATGTGATGGGTTTAATGTTTTGGAAGGGTACATCGTTCAAGGAATAGATAAGAGTCAACTAAAGTAGATATGATTTTGTTTTTTAGATGTCAAACACAAGTATTGTGTGATGATGAACCAATGCTCATTGACCAACCAAGCATTAGAAGTGAGGACATTGATGGGTTATTGAAAAGTTGACCCTTCTCTTGAGATTTTATGATATTTGTTGTCCTTCATAAATGACAAATGATTTCAAAAATTTACATTTTTTAAGGGTGTTTTTTTAATTACCTTTCTAGGATAGGTCTGAACCCTTTGGAAGGGTTCAATTTTGGTCACTCGTTGGGAGGATAATATTATTTTACTCAATTATTTAGAAATAATTCAATTAATAAGATAATTGAGGCATTTCATGCAATCGTTTTTAAGGTGCAAAAAGAATGTCGTTATAATGGGAACAAGTTGAATATGTTTTTGTTTTAAATGCAAATATGATATTTAACGATGTGAAAATGCTTTTTTAGTAGGAAATGCTAAATTAAGATTTCATGTCAAAGCCAATATGCATGGCAAGTTCGAGACTTTCCTTTCAGTTTGTTGATCTATTATTTTGTTTGTGGTCATATAAGATTATGAGACTTTCTCATATTTTATTTTGTATAAACAACAAGTAGGGGCATCTCATTGAAGTTGGGAGGCTTTAACGAACATGAATTATGTGGAAAAGGTTAGGTTTTATGCTGACAATGGAACCAAATGTTAAAGACTGTGTATGACTTGGTGTTTATTGATATAAGAGGGTGTATGATTTTGAAAGGCTTCCAATCTTGAATACTATTGTCATTTGCAGCAACGAGTTGTTGCTTGTTTTAAGATGTTATTTACTTTATAGATGTCATGCAACAAATTTTGTAGCCACAAACTAGACATAGATAACACTACAAACTGCATTGAACATGACAACAAAGAACAAAACTCAACTTTAAAAACAATAGAGATCCAAGAAGTTAATGAATAAGGCTAGACCCAAAACTAATCATTAATCATTATATAAACTAAAACTATCAAATTTAAAGACCTTCTAAAGTATTTTTCGATGCTTTTTTGACTTGCCTCCTATTGAATGTTGATGATTATAGCTGCGTGGGACATTCTCCAGGACACGAACTGAGTGAGATGGCCTGTGAGAGAGCCCATGAGGTGGGTGTGCCCCTGAGATGGGTGTGTTTTTCCTCTCTGAGATGGAGATGGAATGTTGTGTGCCCCTAAGTGGGGTGAGGGTGCCCATGAGATGGGTGTGTTGTTCCTCTCTGAGATGGAGATGGAATACTATGTGCCCCTGTGTGGGGTGAGGAAGCCCATGAGTTGGGTGTGTCATTATCTATGAGACATAGATGAAATGATGTGTACCCATATGAGGGGTAAAGGATCCCATGTGATGGGTTCATTATTCTCCTCTGTGCAGAGAGTTGAGATGATGTGATACTCCAGATGATTCTCATGTGAGACACAGTGATATAGAGATCTATTGGTAGGATGTTCCTATGGTTGAGCACAGGTGGACGTGCCCCTAGTGGTTGAGCACTAGTGGGTGTATGAGATCCCTTGCTATATTGTCTAAGAGTCAGACTTACCTGTAACCCTATTTGTGATGTAAAGGGTACAGGTCGGCCCCACCATAAAGTAAAAGATAATTAATATGGTAATTATTAATTATATTTTGAGTTATTGAGGTCGGACATGTTGTGCCAATAGACACTACTTTTGATATGTCTAGTCTAATATAAATAAAGGTGATTTCCCCATTGAGGAAACAAAGTACAATTGTGATTTTGGAAATTTCAGCAAGTACAAGTTCTAGGGATGAAGTGTGCACCTCTCTTGGGCGCTAGTCTTCTAGGTTTTGTGAGCACCCTTTTGTGTGCTAGGTTTATGGTGTGGGAGGTCTCTTTCTTGAAGAATATAGCAAAGGATTAGCTGGGTTTTCTTCCCTTGTTGAGAAGGGTTTCCCAAGATACTTCTTGTGTACTTATGCATGGTGTTTCTTCTTGTGATCTTGGTTACTGCAACAAATTGTTTATGGTGTAACTGCAATTGTCTATGGTTCAAGTAAAATGCTAAAATTGGAATGAACTCCATGCTTGAGCCTAGCTTAATGAAAAATCAACATGGTTTCAAAGCATAGGTCTTGAAGAACCCAATGCACAAGCATTCAAAGCTAGCCGTCCTCTTCTTCTGCAGTTTCGTACGACCCTCTAGGGTTTGCTACAATTTTGTACGACCCTCATTTTCTAAGGTGTTTCAGCACCTTAAACTTGAGCGTTGGGGATAAAAGTTGTACAGGAGTGTACGAACTCCTTCAGTGCACCTCCAGCAAGTCTCAAATTGCATTTTCGAGCATTTTGGATTTTTGGCCCTAGGGTTTCTAAGGTTTCACAATTTTCTGCAGATTTTTGGTTTTAGGGTTTATGCAACGCATTGAAGGAGATTTTCAACTCACCAATATTCTTGTGACTCTCTTAAGGCTTATTGTTAGCAGTCATAAGCCCAAAAAAACCTAAGGTTGCTAGACTAGCCTAGCCGTTAGGTTTTCTAGCCCAGTTGACAAGGTTTTGTGAAGAATATGAAAATATGGTGACACCATGGCTACCTTCTTCATGAAGAAGTCAGAGGACAGATCAGCCAGGTGCCATTGGAGAAATCATATGAGCACCCTCAGGTATGCACTTGTATATATTATTTGTATCATTGTCATGAGGGTACTTGCAGGAGGAAGGAACATTTGTTGAAGTCATGGATCCAGAGGGATCTCAGTGCATTCAGAGGAACAACACATTGGAAGTGAAGACTCCAGGTTTGATTGTTTTAATTATCATGCATCTAACCTACATTTCTAAAGTTTGCTACATTACAAGTAGGTGTTGTAGTTGTGACAACAATCATTAAATTGTTTTTATTCTAGAGATGTACACATTATTCTCCTTTAGGAGATATTCTTGTTTTGTTTCCTTTCGTTTGTTTTCTTGTTCCAGGCAG
Source organism: Picea engelmannii (assembly GCA_009831015.1). Taxonomy (NCBI): domain Eukaryota; kingdom Viridiplantae; phylum Streptophyta; class Pinopsida; order Pinales; family Pinaceae; genus Picea; species Picea engelmannii. The sequence continues at coordinate 119,902 of ML789066.1, read as the reverse complement.
GTTAACAACAAAGAAAGATGGTTATACTTCAGAATTCAAAGGGAGTCACTTGACTCAGAGGGATTCAAAACTATTTGAGAAGGAGGAAGAACAGAACCATCATTGAGGCAACCAATGCAATGATGCATGATTAGAGACTTCCTATGATTCAGGAAGAAGAGGGACGCCCTCATCAGGACGTTTTGGCATAGATCATGGCTTATGGGGATCAGCCCCTGGCAGATGGGACATGGACCCTGATGGACAGGACGCCACCAGTGATAGTTGGACGACTTCTAGAGCATGTGGCAGCGTG
>ML789066.1:92977-104972 GCA_009831015.1 Picea engelmannii | reverse complement strand
GAGTTGGCCTGATGCCAGGTAAGCATGTGTGGTGCAATTTAGGGTTATAACAGATGCCCCCTAATGTGTGAGGTCAGAAGAGCATCTGATGGCCGAAATACATTACCAATCTTTTACCAATATTTACTGATGTGCTGAATGAGTGAGCCCAAGGATCGGGAACCAGGAGGTGCCATCTGCAAAATAACAAATGTCTCACCGAGGCGGGCATACCCATGCTCGGGATAAAATAGAACCATGGCTACCAATCAAATACACTGTAAATCCATGTTAAATAACTATAAAGAGTAGCCGCGAATAATACACAGCGCAGCTACATATTGAAATCAGAAAGATATACATATAGAGTATCCATCTCCTAGAAGTTGATTCGGCCTGATGGTTGTACTTCAGAGCTCAAGCAACAACTTCAAAATCTTCTAAACTCGGGTAGGAGTGTAATATGAGTGTACAACTGCACTACACAGAGGTCTTCGACGGCTCGTCGGTTATGGACTTGATAATCTTGATGATCGGACTGAAGGCTTCAGTGATTTCGAACAAAGACTTGATTGGACATTCAGGATGGCCGGGTATGCAGACAAGAGACATATTTTAGAAGGGATGACTCAGGCTCAGTGACAAACTTCTCTTGGATAATAGCACGACAAGTGATAAGACTCAAGCAACATATATGTTAATCATAAGTCTACGAAGCAGGAGACAACGCAAACTCTCCATATGTTTGGAAAAGTAACCAAACGGTGGAGAACACAACTCTATATAGTGATAAAAATCTTCCTAAGGTCGTACTACATCCCATAGTCTGATGATCAAACGGACAGATGTGCTTCATCCAAGGGCGACTCATTATGCTGCCAATAAAGAAAATAATTTTCCCATCCTCTTTTTGGGGTATATTTGATTTTTTTGTTCTTTTTGATGATTTGGAAAAAGAATGAAGGAATATTATGTTACAATGGAGGAACAAGTACTGCAAACATACAAGCTCGAGGCACAAGGACAAGACTGATGTTCTGGTAAAATGATACTCGGGAAAAAATCCTCCAGTGGCCAAAGGTGTTAAGACGCAGAAACAAACTGTTACAAGGCTGATGGATAAGGTATGCAAATGTGGTTGATAGAACACACAATGGTAACGTCCTTCGATGTAAGTTTAACGAGCCCAGAGAAGGTAAGCTTGGTGGTTTTTCATATTTAGAGAGTCTGAAAAAGCATAAAAGGAGACTCCACTGGGGTACCTTTTTCGAAGATAGTCTAGTCGGTTCGAAAAAGGGATAAACTAGCACCTTTTTCGAAGATAGTCTGAAAAAAGATTAACTATGGACTCCGTCAGGAACGTTCTTCTGGACCATTTTAACGAGTGTGAAAGAATAAGGTCACTCGGCGATCTTTTCAATTTTAGGGAGTCTGAAAATAGCTTAACTATGGACTCCGGGGGGGTTTCTTTTTCGTAAATTTAGTCCCTCAGGCCCAAAAAAGGAATAAAATTATACCTGAGGATACTCTTCTAAAGAATGAGAATTCAATAGAGTATTCATTTGTTCGTACAGTTGACCGTCCAGACCGAAAAAGGGGTAAACTACCGCCGGACAGACGTGACTTCAAATTTCAGTTTAACGAGCGGGAAAGGTTACAAGATCGCTCGACAATCTTTTCATTTTTAGAGGGTCTGAAAAGGGCTTAAAAGGAGACCCGTTATGTTTTGGGAGTCTGGAGGGTAAGACAAAGAGTGAAAAAGACCCATGCAAATGAGGCTCAAAATCGTATTCAGGAAAGACTATATGGACTCCCGAGCCTGCAGTGTTGTGAGAAACGGCATGGACACCATAATGCAACTAGGACCTACCTAGGGCATCCATGTTTTGGTAAGATCTACCACCAAGTCACGACACTTCTAGAGCAGATATGACGGTTCTGTGTCACAACCGGATGGGATCGATTCTATAGCATAAGAAAAAGGCAACGAAATGAAAAAGTTGGGGTGATATCCTAACCTATATGCTCAAGTTGATTTTTGAAAAAAAAATAATAATAATAATTATGGACCGTCAATATTTTTTTCGAAACTAAAAAAAAAATTGTCCCAATACTTGATCAAATCCCTCCCATATAACTCCTGGATCACTCAAAATGGTTTTTGGTATAAAGAAACTGATAAGGGGGGCCAAAAAAGTGACAAAAAGAGGCCAAAAAGTCTATAAATAGAAGCTGGCAGCTCATTATCACCATTGTTGATTTGGAAATTGACTCTGGAGCCAAAAGACCCCATTTTCCAAAGATCGTGATTCTGGGAGCTACAGTGGACGAAACAGACTTCTACTCGGACCAAGTAAGTACAAACTCCCTTATCTAGCTATTCAATACTTCCATTTTAGCATTTAGTTTTATTTTTTGGGTGGGCGTCGACCTCAAAAAGGTCGGACCTAGGTACATGCGGGTTGTCCAGAGACAGCCCTAGGTACATGCGGGCTGTCCAGAGACAGCCCNATGGAAATAAGTATTGACCCTCCTTTACCTTGTTGTGTTGGCAGGATGTATGTCCAGTGGAGGGAGAGGGAGCACAAGGCCTCCAATGAGTTAGTTGCTGCAGATCCGAATGTTGTGGCCGTGTTGATGCGGTGCGGTTTGTTAAAATTCTTTTTATGTCCGTTCATGCGTGCGCAACCAAGGCTACTGAACGCCTTGATTGATTACTGGCACCCTAACGCAGAGGCGTTTATGCTAGAGGGGCAATCCTTGGTGCCCACCACCGAGGATATTTACTTTTTGACTGGCCTCTCAAGGAGGGGGGAACCAGTCAACTTTTAGACTTTTCCTACGGGGCTGAACAAGGTCTCGGAGCTGATAGCTGAGTACTGTGAGGCTGGGACCGATCGTAGAGGTTCTTCGGTACCTATTAGCAAGATTACCAACCTCACACTACAGACTATTTTTTTGCTTATTGGGCAGATTACCGGCTCAACAGCCGTGCATCAGGCTTCGCGCGCACAGATGAACGGTGCTATCCAGTGCATGAATGCACAATTTTTTTATTGGAGTACCACACTACTATAGTGTATGAAGAGGCAATTGACAGATTGTCGACAGCAGACACAGAGGAACTTTGGGTTCAGGACTATCTTGTGTTCGTTCTTCTTCAAGACAGTTTCGTGCTTCGGTCCTCGGCTTGCAATACGAGGACATCTGGCCACTTTCCCCGCAGTATGCAGATGGGCAGTGTCACTGCCGTGACAGGGTGGCGGAAGGACCGTTGAGGCCTTCGACGACGACTTTTTTGCTTGGCTGTCACGATAGATCCATGCTATCGAGGACTACCCATATGGGGGGATCGAATTTTTGAGAGATCCAGAGATACTCGTGCCTCCTGGTGAGGAGCGAGGGGAGATGGGTAAGTCTCCACCTGTATAGTTTTTTTGTTTGCATATGTAATTTTTATGTCTTTTTTGATATATATATCATGTTTTTGTATGCCAGAGTATTTGATGGGTGAACATTTATTGTATGCAGATGTGGGACCCATGCGACCTGCGGACTATGCACGGAACAGGCATCGCCCACGGCCAGAAGCCGAAGCTATCGCCATTGGGGGAGCAGCAGTAGCAGGGAACCTCCCAGCAGGAGAGTCCGAGAGGGTCCTTAGGTGAATTGAGCAGAACTTTACTGCGCTCACTCGCACAGTCCCGATGGAAGAGATAGAGGACCTGTCGCCATCCATGCAGACTCATGTTGTGGGGGCACCTTGGACATGGGTCCGATTGTTTAGGCATTTAACCCGCACTGTAGATGATTATAACAGGGCCCATAGGCCCTGAACAGACTTTAGACTCTTTATGTGCCACGAGCACCTTGTTGTATATATTTTTTGAGGGCATAAGCCTGGTGACTCGATACTGCTCCCACTTTTGAGGCGCTTGCATCCATCTATGTACTCTAAGGATTTTATGATGTTTATATATGGTTTTTATCTCTTTTGTGTCTTATGGATTATGTGTGCAAAAATTTATTTACATGTTTATGTCCATGATCTTTTTATATGTGGGCAAGATGCCAATTTAAAATGTGATTAGCTAGAGTATCTGTGATTTAGTTTAATCTCCTAGGAACATGAAAATATATAATATAATCAAAGTTGCGCTCTAAGAGACGTACCCTAAGGAATCGTCGGTGTAAAGTTGGATCATGAACCCGGTATATTCTGTTTAGCTGCAACACAACCAGTTGAACGTCTAGATAGACCCGGAGACAAGAGATACCCAATGACAATGCGTCACGAAGCAACTCAATAAATGCACTATACTCAACAACGTTATTTGTGGTGTCACCTAAGCATATACCTCTGGAAGATAACAACTGACCCTGTGGTGTAAAGATTACCCAAGCTGCAGAGGGAAGACTCTGCATGTGTCGACTAGCACCATCTGCATACCCAATGAACACCTCGGACTCACTTGACATCCGTCATATTGACGAAAGATAACATCAATGACACGTCCATAACACTTTTAAAAGAATCGTTAAAAAAAATAATAGTACAAAGACTATACATATGTTACAAAAAGTTACCCACAGTGACCTTTCTATGAGTAATACCTCTTAAGGTAGAGCCCATTTCTAGGCTCCGCCAAAGCATTCCCTTCAAAATCGACCAAACGATAGGTGCCATTTTTTAATACCTCTTTAATAATGAAGGGTCCGAACCACATGGGTTTAAACTTGCCTTCCCCCAGGGGGAACTTATCTTGGTCATAGACCAGGACAAGGTCGCCCTCAGAAAAAATCTGAGGACGAATGGACCTATCATATTGACACTTGAACTTATGTTTATCAGCCTCGTTGGCCAGGGCCACATCGCGATGCTTCTCATCAAGCTGCTCAAGGTGTATTAACCACTCTTCAAGTGGAGAAGTGTCTGGCAATAACTGTGCTGCCAATTTCAAAGATGGGATTTGAAATTAGATGGGCAAGACTGCCTCCAGCCCATAAATGAGTTGGAAAGGTGAGAAACTGGTTGCAGTCTTAACAGATGTTCGGTAAGCCCATAATACCGAGTATAACATCAAATGCCAATTTGACTTGGCTGAGTTGATAGTTCGTTGTAGAATAGTCTTAAGAGTTTTGTTTACAGCTTCCACTTGCCCATTGGCTTGGGGGTAGTAAGGTGAGGAATGTTCTTGCCGTAACCCAAGCTTTGATGTTAATTCAGACATCATTTGGTTCTAAAAGTGACTGCCATGGTCAGTGACAATCTCTCTCGGGACGCTGAACCGTGCTATAATCTGGTTGAATAAGAAGAGAGTTGCAGTCTCTCCATCATCTTTAAATGTTGGCATAGCTTCGACCCACTTAATGAAGTAGTCGACATATACGATGATATAGCGGTGCCCCCTTGCTGACGGGGGGTTGCATGTAGTGTAATCAATCCCCCACTTAGTAAAGGGACCAACTGTGATGACATGAAACATGAGAGCTGGATGTGCCCTCATTTTCCGAGAGAAGATTTGGCACGGATAGCACTTCTTGACCGACTCGATACAATATTTGATAAGTGTGGGCCAGAAGTAACCTACTCATAAAATATTTTGGGTTGTTTCCAACCCAGATAAGTGACCGCCACAAGCTCCCGTATGAAAATCGTTGAGCACTATGATGGCCTCCTCATGAGTGAGACATCGACGCAAGATGCAGTCTACACCTCTCCGATACAACATATCATCAAGTATGAGATAATTCTTAGCCTGATGGTGTATCCGCCGATGCTCGTCACGAGAAGCAGAGGTGGGGCACTTCAAAGTCTGGAGATAGATCAGTATATCTCTGTACCAGGGGTCTGAAGATTCAATCAAAAACATATCCCCCCAGATAGGTGATTCATCAGGCACAACGTCACCTGACTCAACCGGAAGCTCCGAAATAAGTTCTGCGAAGACCATGACTTCTTGGATTTTGCTGAAACGAAGTCTAAGTCAAATTCTTGAAGGATGACCATCCATCTACTGATTTTTCCGCCAATAACACGTCGTGTCAACATGTACTGGAATGGATTCACGACAGCGACGACGATGGTCTTGCGAAACAGAACATAATGACAGAACCGTTGAACAGCATGAACTGTTGCCAACGCAAGTTTTTCGAGATGGGAATAATTAAGTTCCGGTCCTACGAGGCCTCGGCTCAGGTAATAGATCACGTATTCTGAAAACGAATCATCTTCCTAAACTAAAACCATGCCTATGGTTGACTCTGCGGCAGCCAGATATAATAAGAAATCTTTGTTATAATTAGGTGGTCGTAGCAGAGGTGCGGTTGTGAGGGCGTGTTTTAATGCGTCGAAAGAGCGTTGAGTGGCTTCGTCCCAGAAAAAGGGAACATCTTTCTTAAGTAAATACATAAATCCCTTGGTGATTTCGGCATAGTTGGCGATGAAGCGTCGTAAAAAGTTCACCTTGCCTTGAAGACTTTGAAGTTGTAAGATTGTGTGTGGGGGGGGCAACTGGATTATTGCCTCCACCTTAAGAGGATCCACCATGATCCCTATTTTTGATACGATGAAACCTAACAAAAGTCTTGACGTGATGCAAAAACTGCACTTGTTGGGATTCAAGCGAATCCTGAAGTAGCGATTGTGTTCGAAGATTAGTCTGAGGTGCGTAGGATGATCCTTTTGCTTGCGAGAGCGTGATGCTAAATAATCTAGATAGGCCTCGACAATATGTTTGAGGTCATGAAACGCAAAAGACATGGCCCGCTGGAAAGTGGCTCTAGCATTCTTGAGGCCAAAAGGCATCTTACGATAGGCGAATGTACCCCACGGACAAATGAATGTCGTTTTGTGTTGGTCTTCAGGTTTGATTTGGATTTGATTATATCTCGAGAAACCATCCATGAACGAAAAGGCTTCACAACCGACACATTCATTAATGATCTGGTCAATGAATGGGGTTGGAAAATTATCTTTTGGACATGCCTTGTTCAAATCACAGAAATCAGTACATACACGAATCGTGCCTTGTTTTTTATTGATCGGCATGGGGTTTGACACCCATTGAGTCAAATGAATAAGGTAAATGAAACCTGCCTTGAGAAATTTCTCCACCTCTAGCTTAATGGCTGTTGCTTTCTTAGGATTGACTGGACGAAGTTTTTGTCGAACAGGCTTAGCATCCGGATACGTTGTGATTTCATGTTCAACTATTTTCGGATCGATACCTGGCATTTCCTCATAAGACCAGGCAAAAACGTCGCGGAATTCTTTGAAAAGATCCGTATAAATTTGAATCTCGTCGGGGGAGCAATCCGCCCTGACGAAGACATTCTCCACGATGCTAGGGTTTCGGGAGATGTTGATAGGTATAGTTTCAGCGATAGTCATCATATTGCCCTCAGCATAAATTTCCTGTGTAGCTAAGAGATTAATAGGACATGGCTGATCTCCCGTCATGGTGATAGTGAATTCTCCTGCTTCGATTCGGCTTAACTCTGGGAGGAAGTATGATCTGTGATGAAGATCTTCCCAAGGTTTGTCTGGACTAGTCATCGCCTCAATTACTGCTTCGTCAGAAGGCAAGACTAAGTCTAACGAATCGATGGTAGCAAGAGAACCCTAAGTCCAAATAGGCTCTAAAAGTGGATCCAACTCTTGTGCGGGAGTCAGATTAGGATTAGTTGAAGCTTGTTGGACTAAAGAGTATGCTACTTTAGCAGCCGACAAGGGCATGGACATGCCAGAGTGTCTTGTCTCATCCATCGTGGCTGATGGGGAAGGAAGAATCCATGGATCCTCAAAGTAAGTCGTGCGGAACGACGAAACTTGAAAAATCTCAGCCTTGTGGTGATTAGATATAAACTTGACATCGTCATGAGGAGGTGGGTAATCAAAGGTACCCATCAACGATGGGCACAAACCAACTCCTACGTTAACGAAACCGGCTTGAGGATTATCAATCATGGGAACCGTGGATGCCCCCAAAGCTGCGTCAGGTCTAGAGAAGGAGAATTGATCGATGGTCACTATCTGACCCTCGTGTGGAAACAACAAGACTCGAAAAACTGTAGCAACCACAGCTTGCATAGCATAAGTACAACTCCATCCTAACAAGAGATTATAGTCAAGGGGGGCATCGACTACCTCTACTTCGATGCACACGGTCTTCCCTCCTAACTGCACAGGGAAAGAAGGGACGATGCCATGTGGTCAGAAAGAACGACCGTCCAATGCAGTGAGGAGAGTAGGTGACGGAGACAAAGCGGGTTGGCCTATGGCCTTCCAGCATGCTAACGACATAACGCATGTCGAGGCGCCCTCGTCGACTACCGTGCGAAAGATATTGCGTGTAAAAGTTTTTGTGTGATGAGCCACTACTATCTGAAACACTACGTGGTAAGGAAAACGAGGTTTTAAGTCGGTTGTATCTAACATGATGGTACCCGGGTTACAAGTCTCAGTAGAGCCTAAAGCAGTCAACAAGGCTTTCCTCTGAGCAGGGTAGCTTTGGAGGACCTCCAGAGCGGACATCGCACAAGGGTTTTGTGATAAATCTTCCACCACAGAGTAATCCTGGGCGGCCCTTGCGTTTGGGTTGTGAGAAGCTTTCTTAAATGCACCCTTTGGAATGCGTGTCATTGTTTCTCCCAACGTCTTCTCGATCTGCAGAGGAAGAGATGGGAGTTCGGCTTATTTACCCTTCTCAGAGGCGCTTGGTTTACTATAGTCGTGTGCTCTGGTCATTATGAAAGAATCACCCCTAACCATATATACGTTCGCGGAGGAGGAATTGTTTGGAGGAGGACAGGTTTCTTGGTTGCCCCCTTCGGCACTTGTAGAGGCTTGAGTTAAATTTTGCCCATGCTGAAAGGGATTAGTCAACACAGCTTGTTGTTGCTGTGTGACAAACTTTTGGGCCTCTGCAAGTCAAGGACAAAGATGGGTTGGGTGGTCTTCCGCACACAAGTTGCACGGATACCTCGCCTTTCGTTTTTCTGTGGTGCCCTCGCCAGCATTATCAGTGGGTTTCTTCTCCCCCTTACCCTTCTATCGTTGTTTTTTCTTCCCTTCAGGCTGTTGGGTGGACTTTGGGTTAGTCGATTGTACAGAGTGTACTTCCGACGTTTGGGTAAGAGGAGCAGCCAAAGCAGTAATATGGTTGGCCACTGAGTGTTGGATAGATAATTGTTGCAATTGCTTTGTCAATTGCTCAGCGGGCTTGGTTTGTGCTGAACCAACAATACCATCGGCATGTGGTCCAGCTCTCTGTCTAGTTTTATCCAGTATAGATTGTGGTGCATCCGGTAGGATGTTGTACAATAAACCAGACTAAGAATAGATGAGCTCAAACTGCTGAGCCCTCATGATGGCATCTTCTTCGGAGAAAACTCCTGAAGTCGCGACGTCTTTGGATAATTGTGAGACTAAACACTTAAGGAACCACTCAAGCAGGAATGTTGGTGGGACTGGTACTTTGATTAGACTCTTTCGGCATCTCCACTCTCGGATATGATCAGAGATATGGTCCGTTGTTGTCTATTCGAAATTGGCAAGCAGCTCTATGCCAGCGTCGTATCTCACAAGTAACTGGAAATGGTTAAGGAAGACCATTGCCAGTTCGCCAAAAGAAGAGTATCGTGAGAGATCGAGCTCGATGTACCATTTCGCGGCACTCCCGATAAGAGTGCGTTCAAAAAATCGCAACTGGACGGAGTCATCTTTCAATGAGTTAGATGAACACCAAAGATGGAAGGTAGTCACGTGATCACCTGGATCTTCATTAGACTTGGCCTTGAACTTTAGAATGTCCGAAGGCAACTTCGTTGGCATAGGAGGCCAACGTGGATCGTGACATATAGGATCATTTAACAACCTTGTCAAATCTGGCAAGTGTAACGTCGCCGGGAATGGTAGTTTGGGTTGCTGCTGATAGCCTGGGAAAAAGGGTCCTGGAGTTTGACTGGCACCAGGTTGCCAGGAAAAGTTTGGTTGTTGGCCCGGATTTTGGTAGAAACCATGGCCCTGACCAACGTAAGGATTTTTCATTTGTGGAGACATCATTGGCTGGTTCCCCATAAAGGACATAGGATGTTGGTCATGCATCGTGTTTGAAGGAATTTGGGAAGGATTACCCCATGTCGGTCCTGATGGGAGAGGCATAGAAGTCTGTCCAGGGTTCCATCGACTGTGGAAAGAATTACCTCAGAACGACATTCCAGAGGAGGGAACAGATCATTGTCCTGAGTTCCAAGGTCCTGCTATATGTGCCCTCGTCGCAGGAATAGTACCCTGCGCCGTAGTAGACTGTCCAAAAATGGGAGTCCCCCCAGACGGGAAAGCGGTGGATGCGAAAGTGTTGTTATCAAACGTCCCGTTCCAAACAAATGGTGACGAACCTACCGGCATAGTGTGCGCAAGTGTTCCTTGACTCCCGGCTCCAAATGAACTAGTGTGTGCAGGCTGCCCGACGAACTGCTGATGCAGACCACCAAGCGAAGGGGATGAAGGAGAGATATGACCTCCAGCGTAAGGAAAAACATTAAAAGGGACAGGAATGCCCCCAAGTTGACCTTGCAGAGGAGTGTTAGAGCTCCCTGCCCCCAGACCCAAAGTCTGTAAAGTGGAGTGAGTGAGTGCAGAACTTGTACCCGAACTAGGCATACCGTATGAAAACGGAGAGCCTGTCGCACTGGGTGTGAAGGGAGTTGTGGTCGCCGCAATAGATGGGATCGGTCCACTGTGTGACGTAGTTGCGTCCGAGACCATGGTGGCTCGGACCGATGACGGCAAGTTAGGAGATGCTTCTCCTGTGGTAGCAACGGTGGTGGGAATGGAAGAATTCCTAGAGGAAGTAACAGAGTTTGTTTCCATAGCTATGTGAGGCACTGACAGACGTTCGTAAAATTAGATTGGTACAATGACCGATGGCCAAGTATCAGTGGTTAAGGTTTCAACCGAGCCAAGATTGACAGTTGATTCCTCTGGGAGTTTTTCGAGCACAATGGTTTGTAACCCGGTTGCTTCGAAAGACCCTTGTTGGTCTAGCTTCTGCCTCAATGGTGGCGGGGGTGGCACCAGTATAACCGGCGGTAGGCCTAGAAGCCTTCATGACCAATGGAGCTCGAGATCCTCCACTGTGTGAGAAGATCCAAGACACGCTAAGGTATTCTACACGTTCAAACAGTAACACACTCTAAAAAGAAACCCCTAAGAGATAAGAGAAGCAATCACTAACTATTTTGAAAAACAGTTACAACAACCAACACTAGAGAAACTTATCGGTGCAAGTGCAACTCGAATATGGAAGCACCTTCCGGGTATACTCTGTAAAGAGTGGCCCGATGTTTGTCCTAGGTACCGCGGTATACCCCCGTAGTCACCTGTGTATGTCCCTAAAAAGATTGGCAACTAGTTTGCCAGCACGCGAACAGTCACTAGGCGGGTACAGTCGAAAGTCGGGTAGACCACAATGAGTAGGGTATCAAGCCCGAAACCTGTCAAGGGTATCGAGAGAAAATGGTCCGGAAGACAACTGAGGACCTCGAACGGATTCGAGACCCACGAAGCCCTGTGGAAAATGCAAACGACAGAATCCCAAAACAAGCCCTTGATATGTGTTCTCCACTACGCTTGGTCCAGATTTGGAGGGGTTATCTCTGCTACCTTTCTGCACACGACCTCGTGTTTATCCCCTGTGTTAGAGGGGGGTCCCGGATAACTTCCACGAAACTGGACTTCTAAACTGCCTATCACAGACTCCAATGTTTGGTTTTGAATGGCCTTGGAGAGTTTCCTCTCCAACCTAATCCAAGGCCCTAGTCCTGAACTAGTGTATGAACCCTACAAACAAAAAGTCTAATAGATTTTAAATTAGCGTTTCTTTTATGGTCTTTTTTATGTCACGGGGTGTGAAGGTGAAACTGATGATGTGTAAAGACTCAAAGAAAAAATGAATGAAAAAAGCTGGAAAAAAAAACTTTTACTAAATGCAAAAATCAACAACTTTTCACA
>ML789066.1:75729-92672 GCA_009831015.1 Picea engelmannii | reverse complement strand
TTTTTTTTATTTACATGTTAATAAAGCAACAAAGGGAAAATACCGACAAGCCTAAAACCAAGAAAAACAAAATTCTGGCTTAAAGCGCAGATCGCAAAGAATCAAAGCGAAGACACACAATGGCAATCAAGAAAGCACAGACTCTTACGCTTGTCTAAAAACCATAAAACAAAATTTTAATTTTTATCTTTTCTATCAACTATCAACTAAGAAAAAGCAGGCTGAGGGTAAGATGACCTAACCTACTGATTGTTCAACCCTAGACTTAAACACATGAGAGCAATACTTCTCACCAAAAGAGGGGATGACTGCCCCACCTTGATTAAAAAGTAGCCCGTCAAGCACGCTATTGTCACTGAAACAGCATGTGTGTGAACGCGTGCAGAGCTGAAACAGGACACGTGTACACGCGGTCTGACCTTGTATAGGCCACGTGTATGTATAACTTCTAAGACAGAAAATAAAAACAGGCAGCCCAGACCTAGAAGAGGCCTCTGGTATTGACAACCAGGGTCCCTTGAAGACTTGGATGCTTCCTCTAACAAAAAAGAAAAAATATTTGCAAAGAATAACAAAACACAACAAGACAAACTAAGACAAGACTGTGAACCAGCAAGACTCAGACAGGATCCAGAAAACCCCCTGAGAATGTATAATTCTGACAGGGAAGAGGAGGACTGCCTCTCAAGCTCTCTGAACTCCTACACGCTACTGAAACTTCTACAGCTAGCGTTCACACGCGGTCTGTAATAGGTTAAGGCACGGGTACACGCGTGCTGGCCTTCTGCAGGCCGCGTGTACCTCTGTGTATCCCGACAATTGTCGTCAAGCAACAGTCAGAGAAAACTGGTATAAAGAACCAGGCTCCCTGCTATATCAGACTTTACAGAAAAAGACAGGCAAAGAAACAGAAAATCTAATCTCTTAAACTACCCAAAAAACTCAACTAAATCCGGAAACCCTAAAGAGTATCTTCCCCAGTATGGTCGCCAACTCTGTTGTTGGAAAAAATACCCTACGGACTAGCAAACTAGGGTAAGACTTGCATGCATATTTTGACCGTAAAGAAATTACTTTTTAACCTACCACCCAAAACTTAAACCCCTCTTTCACAATACATACATGGAAAGGAACTACCAACCTTGTTACTGATGTTTAGTGTAGATCCTCCGTTGCGCTTTGTCCGTTTGATGGTGCTGCTCCTTCCAACAATAACCTGCAATCAAAACAAACAACGATGCATGCACGCTACTTTTCTACTTGAGGGTTAGAAATTAAGCACAAATTAAACAAATCATAGATAACTCATGCATTGGGACGGGGAAAGTATTCTTTTATTATTTTCAAAATGAATCAACTTATAATCAAAGTTGAGACCGGCCACCACTCCTTGATCCTAATCCTGGGCTCCTCCTCTTCTTTTGTCCTCCAACTACTTTGCGTTAATTCTCCTTTGGCTTGAGGAAAGGCTAAAGGGTTGGGACAATGGATTCGGAAAATGGGCAGAGTTTCTTCGCTATAATTTTCCTCCTCCAAATGGTACCCCTACCCCTTCTTTTATAGGCTAGAAGGAGCTAGGGTTTTGGACGAACTCTCGGCCATGCATGGTCGGGAGTTTCAGTTAACTGACCCATAGCTTTTTGAACCGTCGGCAACTTTCTTTTTTCTCTTGATTCTAAAGGTACACGCGGGTTGTAGTGGGCCTGCTAGCGTGTAATTTTATATACACGCGGGCTGTAGTGGGCCAGCTAGCATGTACTTTTAAAAATGAAGTTTTTAGAAGAGTTGTTCAGTAGTTTTTGGCAAAGAAAGGATATGAGTTGGCCTGATGCCAGGTAAGCATGTGTGGTGCAATTTAGGGTTATAACACCAGTGTATGGTCTCTTGTGTAGTTTGTCCATTATGAACCTCTTCAAGTCTTCACAACTTGGGCTATACAATCTGTTTTTGTAAGTCAGCAGACCGTCGTCCAACATTTGATAGCCTTCATACTTTAGCCATGTGGGTTCTTACTTTAGGTATTATGTCACGGTCTTGAAGAATGCATTTGTTTCTTGCACATTTGTGACTCTTTCCCTATCATCCATTTCACAAGTACTCACCATTGTCAGGTGGATCGTTTTCACACTTCTGCTAAGGGCATCGGCCACCATATTTTCCTTTCCTTTGATGTGTTTGATTTCAAAATCGAACTCACTAAGGAGATCCATCCACCTAGCTTGTCTAGTATTGAGCTTTGGTTGATCAAATAGGTGCCTCAATCCACATTGGTCTATCATAAGCACAAATCTCCTACCCATGAGGTAATGCCTCCACATTTCTAAATCATGCACTATGGCAGCGAACTCTAGATCGTGGGTCACATAATTGATCTTATGTTGATTCAATTTTCGGGATTCATAGAAAATTACATGTCCTTATTGCATAAGGAATCCTTTGAGTCCTTCTTTGCAGGCATATGTACACATGAGGAATTCATTATCAGGGTCTACAATTTTCAACACAAATGCATGGGTCAGAAGGTATTTCAATGTCTGAAATATTTCTTCACATTCTAATGTTGAGGTGAATTTAACCCCCTTTTTTCTAAAGGGTAGTGATTGGATAACCAATCTTGGAAAATCATTTTATGAACCTTCTATAGTACCCTGCTAAGCCCATAAAGGATCTGATATCAGATACATCCTTTGGGGTAGGCCATTCCATAATAGATCTAATCTTGTCATGGTCTACTGCCACTCCTCCTTTAGAAATAGCATGGCCTAAGTAATGGACTTGCTTCTGGAAAAAGTCACACTTGCTAAACTTAGCGTAAAGCCAATGCTCTCTTAGTACTTGAAGTACAAGTATAATATGTTCTTCATGCTCCTCCTTGTTTTTGGAGTAGATTAGGATATCATCAATGAAAACCAATACAAATCTGTCTAGGAATTTGTTGAGTACATTATTCATCAAGCAAATAAAAGTGTCAGGGCCATTGGTTAATCTTATTGATATTTCAATAAGAAAGGTTTAAGTATGAAGTTCATTTATTTTTAGCATTTAACTTAAACCATAAACAATTATGTTACAGCAACCAAGATCACAAGAAGAAACACCATGCACAAGAACACAAGAAGTATCCTAGGAAACCCTTCTCAACAAGGGAAGAAAACCCAGTCAAATCCTTTGTTATATTCTTCAATATAAATACCTTCACCACCAAGAAAACCTAGCACACAAGAGGATGCTTGCAAACCCTAGAAGACTAGTGCCCAAGAGAAGTGTGCACTTTTCCCAAGAAGATGTACTTGCTGAAATTTTCAAACTCACACAAAAGATATGATTCCTCAATGGGGAATTTACCTTTACTTATATTAGACTTGACCTGACAACAAAAGTGTCAATTGGCACAACAGGGCCGACCTCTCTATCTCATAATGTAATTACTATTAACCAGATTAATTATATTTTACATTAATTATCAATTACATTAAGGTGGGGCCAACATGTACCCTTTACATTACAATTAGGGTTACAGGTAGGTCTAACTCTTGAACAATATCGCAAGGGATCTCATACACCCACTAGTGCTCAGCCACTAGAGGAACATCCATAGGGATGTCTATATCTCTGGCTCATTGTATTACACAAAAGAACCACTCTCACTAGTGCTCAACCACTAGGATCACGTTCCCATGTGCTCGTCCACAAGCACGCCCACTCAAAAGATCGTCTTTCCCACTGCATTACATGGGAGAGTCATCTGGAGTTCATCATCTCAAATATCTGCTCAAAGGAGGCTAATACACTATTTTCATTTATGTCTCATGACGATGCACCCAGCTCTATGGGAATTCACACATTTACCTTGTGCTCAGCCACAGGCACGTCCAACTCTATAGATCTCCTTCCTCACTGCATTACACAGGAGAATCATATGGAGTTCTTCTCAACTCTCTATAAGGAGGAGGCCATCTGTATGTTCCATCTCTGTCTCAAATAGGAACCACACACCCCTCTCAGGGGCTCTCTCTTAGGTTTGTCTCCTGGAGAATGTCTCACATAGTTGTAATCATCAACAAATCCAAATGGCACTACCACGAATTCACAGTGACCATACCTTGTCATGAAGGTTGTTTTGTGGATGTCTTCATCCTTGATTTGGACTTGATGGTATCCGGACCTCCAGTCAATCTTTGAGAAAATGGAAGCACCCCCTAATTGGCTGAACAAGTCATCGATTATTGGTAAGGGGTACTTGTTCTTTATGGTTGTCTTATTGAGTTGTGTATAGTCGATGCATAGTCGGAGCATGCCATCTTTCTTCTTCACAAACACGATTGGTGCTCCCTATGGAGACACACTGGGCCGGATGTAGCCTTTGTCCATCATTTCCTTTAGTTGTAGCTTGATCTCAACTAGCTCGGGTGTACTCATCCTATAGGGTGTCCTAGACATTGGCAATGTTCCTGGTGCAAGTTCTATCGAGAAGTCAATGTTTCTCCTCGGAGGTAGACCCGATACCTCTTCTGAAAACACATCTCTATACTCTCTCAATATGGGGTGGTCTTCTAGGTTCGATCTGTCATCCTCAACCAATTTTTACACCTGTATTGCATATAGAGGACATTCCTTTCTGCAATACTTTTTCATTTGAAGGGTTGATATTCATCTCACTGAGACAGGCTTCTGAATCCCTTAGAGGGTTATCATTTTCTCTTCTTCATTTACACATTCTAAGGTTTTATGGTAGCAGACCGACTTAGTTTTATAAGCAACTAACCAGTCCATACCAATCAACAGGTCATAAGATTATAGGGAAAGTATGTTAAGGGTAGCTTGGGTGGACAATCCATCCATAATGAATTGGCAAGATGGTATGACCTCTGCTACTTTTCTTTTGGTTTCGGTGGCTAGTCGTACTAACCATGGCTTAACATGCCTAATCGGTTGTATTTTACACTGACCAACAGTCCGAGGGGCCACATAACTCAAATTAGAACCAGATTCGATTAAAATAGAAACTAGATGGTTGGCGATCATACCTTCCATCTCCACCACTAAAGCTTGGTGGTCGACTTGTTTATTATCTACAACGACATAAATCTGTGGCATGCTTCTAGCCACATCATTAACTGTGGTAGCTTATTGGATGTTGTAGACTCTCCTATTGTTTTGTTGTTTGTGTGGACAGTCCCTCAGTAGATGTTCTTCTCCACAACTCCAACATTTCAAGGGTTCCTTCTTTGGGTTATCAGTCTTTCCTAAGGTTGATCCAAAAGGTTTATTTCCACTTTGGGAGGGGAAAGTTTGTTGATATACACTTCTAGTAGGTAGGCTTACCCTATAGTCCTTCCTATAGTTCTCGAAACTTAAGGATTTGAACCCCTTCTTATTGAATCTCGAACCGCTCTTCTTCTTCCAATCCTCGCGAGGTTTTGTCTGACTCCCAAGTTGTTCATAACAATACATCACCTTCCGGATAATGTCTTCCAAGGTATTTGATTCGTCAAACTCAATCATGTTATAGTAGGTATGAGGTAACCCACTAATAAATCGTTCACTTTTACCTTTTCATCATTTATGTAGGGTACGTACCTCAGCAGCTCAAGGAATTTATTGACATATTCCTCTATGATGAGTTGTCCCAGTTTGAGTTCATAGAACTCCTTAGTCTTCCCATCAAAGTATTTCTCTGATAGATACTTATTGAAGTGTTTATCAAATTGTTTTGATGATAAGTCTTCTTCATGGATTCCTTTCACATTCTTAAGATCTTCCCACCAAATGGAAGCCTTTCCATTCAGGTTGAAGATGGCTATTTGAGCCTTCAAGTTTTCAGAGTATTCTTGGACTCTGAAGTACTTCTTTAAACCAAGCAGCCAAGCTTCTGCCTCTTCCCCTTTCTCAATTTCTCCATTGAAAGAGGGTGGTTTGGATTTCTTGAACTCTTAAGAGTCGTGACTTTTGGAATGCTTTCGCTTCTTGCCTTTCCTTTGAGAATGTGAGCTAGTTTTTCTACTAGAAGATTCCTCGGAGTTGTCAGTTTCCTTTCCAGAGGATTCTCCCGATGAGTGTCCCCTATCTCTAAGCTAGACCTTCTTCGAAGTACTCCTAGTGTGGCCACTTATGAGACCACGTTTTCGTATCTCAGGTGGACTTCGACTTCTCTTCGTATGTCATCGGTCCACATGACTGGTTGCAAGTCCATGTTGCAACTGCCTCTGTATATTGGATAAGCTCTGCAGCAATACTGCATTAATTTCCGTTTGTTTTTCTTGCTCCTTTATTAGTCTCTCATTGTTGACCTTGCAACTCTATAATTTGGCCATGAGGCTTCTTACAGTTTCATCTAGATCCGGAGGGGTTTCCACCGCCCTCCTCTCATCAGATTCTTTGTCTCTATTGTGGGACCCATCCCCTACTTCGTAGCGCATCACCATCATTTATGCTTGTAGTTTCCCACAGTTCACTGACTACCTGAGTGCTGACAAAGCACTTGTTGTTAGCTAGTAGTCTACTAGTTCATGAACAACACATAGTCATATTTATTAAATACACACCTACAGCAGAAAAATTTCATTATTTTCTTCAGTAAGGGTTTAGCCAGACTCTTTAGGGAAGAGGTAAGGTAGGGCGTCATCCTAAAAGTTCTTTTAAATATGGTTTTTACGCAACTTGTCCATGAGCCCAAGCAAGCCAAGTGTTGTAACCATGCTCTGATACCAATTTGTAACACACCTGACCCCTGAGAGGCTTTCCTAGGGATGGGGCCTCAAAATTTTGTTCTCCTTAGGTGATCAAATCCTTCAATCGAGGTTCTACTACACTCTGCTCATCCAGAGTTTTCCAACCATGGTTTCTATGCTCAAAACTGAGCCCATAACCGATGGATATGTTTCTCCAAAGTTCTTCGACGTTCACTGGTTGAGGGCCACGTAGATCCACCTCACACATGATATTTCAAAGTTCATTTCTCCGTGGTGGAAGACCATCCACAGTCGACTCCCATGACCGGACTTACTCTTTTTCTCCTATGTCAGTTGTGGAAGAATTTGGCATTTCGACGCTTCATGCCTCTTTACTGTCTACAAACGAGACCACCCAAAGTTATGAACTTCCGAAGTCCTTTAAGCTCACCACGTGGCTCCAGCCTTCAGACCGTTCGGTCTCTCTACTACACTACGTACTAGATCCTCTGGAGTCCCGAAGTCCTAGACTCCTGAAGTCCCAGTCATTTCACCAGCCACATTAGCTAGGAGGACACGTACCAGGAGCTGACACGTAGAAGGGTTCAGAAAAACACGGGGCATGTCAAGTTGGGTTCCACGTCACCCTGTGTGATGTCACTGCACCACGTCACCTCAGATTGACAAGCATCTAGCATTCCCCATATCTCACGGTCGAGATCCAGCCACGTAGATGTATAGATCTATGGTTCTGGCTACCTTGGGGATTCGACGTTCAGGAGTGTTGCAGTGCAACCCCCCTCTTATTTCCCGAAGTGCCCAACTTCCAAACTAAAGGGGATAGTGCCACACGTCCCCGGTAAATCAAAGATTTTGAAAGAACATGGAGGGTCCCTCAATCTACGGCTCCGGGCCCTTCGCGGCTCCGACCTTCGGGGTTTTGGCTCCTAGTACTAGCTAGTAGGATAAGTCCACCTAATCCCTGGGGAACCGCCTAACATCTGTCAACCTTGCGGGAAACCGAGTCTCCCGGTTACCTTCGACCAGTATAAGGCTGGTAAGGTCGAACATACTCCGAAGTCCCGGACTTCCGGAGCTCCAAACCCAGGAAGACTTAGTTTCCATAGGCTTAGTCCAAGGTTCCTATGTATTGGGTATATGGGTCCTCTCGAACGGGTCTCATCTGTTCGTATTCCAAACGAAGAGACCTCCTCTTTTCAAGGCTTGAGCTTCACTATTCTTCCTGAGATCTATCATGAAATGATTAAGGACTTTGGTTCGGGAATCTCAATCGCATGACAAGGAATCGGAAAGAGGTATCCTCTCGGACTAACAGGTTTAGGTCAACTGTTAAGGTCCTAACCCGCACATAGGTAGATTAATATATTCGGATGTAGTAAAGGTCAATATTAATAAGGCCTTTCAATAAAATAGAATAAGGCAGATGTAAGAAGACCTAATAGAAGCTTCCACTTCTAGAAGGATATTCCTCTAGATGCTTCTCTTGATAGACATATTTAGTATAAATAAGGGTCGAGGGTATGAAAACCCTAGCTTGGAGATTATTGTAACAAAGAACTACTTGATTGGAGGTTGCCCCCTCGAAGAGGCCTGTGAACATTGCTTTCTGAATCAAAGTGTTGTTTCTGTTGTTTTTCTTATATCAATTATGTGTTATTGTGGAGATTATGCTGGATATATTGTTGTTATTCTACCATTTCTAGCATTTTATTTCTGTTTTGCATATTTATTATATCTGGTATCTTGCAAGTGGTATCGGAGCAATTTCCTTGGTAGAAATTGTGGGAATTTTTTTTTCAGGGTAGAGACATATTCCGACGTCTTTAAACCACAGAGATTTGTCTTTACGCGCACAAACCCGTGGTTGAGGAATTCATACATGCAGGAAATACAAGTGGTTCTTAAGTGCACCTCTGTTGGCCACCTTTGTAACCCCTGTTGGTACCCCTTCGAGTAGTAGCACATCAAACAACACCTATGTACGGATGGGCCTAGATTTCCTGAAGCCCTCTTTAGATAAACCTATTAGTCGTCGGATTGCTATAGTGTCATCGAGAACAGCACTCAGGAAGATACTCTCTAGTACCTGAGTAGTCGGGTAGTACAGCTAAGGGTACGGTCTATCCTCCTTAGTTAGTTCCCTGAGATATTGGGCCGAGTACTACTATTGGATCCCGCACATATATCAGAGAGCTATAACACAGGGCAAACCCTTGTCTGTAAAAGCCTTGAATACCTAACCCTTGGGGAATAGAAACATAAACAAATTAAAAACAAACCAGATCTATTGTCGCGCAACTGTGTTCAGGTTTCCAAGTAAATACACATCTCTTTATGGTTAAGCATTTGGGGATTTTATCACTGCAGTATTCTCCAGATCGAAGTATAACTGTGCAGGTAAAAAAAAGTCTAGAAATTTTTTCACCATTATTTGAGACCTATTCCATTGGATTCATCTCTCCACCCTTATCACATTCATCCATATCATTTTTTGAAAAAAATATTGACCCCGCCCACCCCTTTTCAGTTCACCCATCCTCATGGCCCATACCTGTAGCCAAGACCTAGAAGCTCGCTTCAACACCATGCAATATAGTTTCCTAGAAACCCAAAAAGAAGTGAAACAACTCAGTGCTACTGTTGCCTCCATCGATTTTTCCATCAATGTTATCATAAATACAACCATGCAGTCCTCAATGGAGGAATTCAAACAAGAACTGACCACCCAACTTGAATCTCTCTTTGCATCACTCTGCACCAAACTGAAGATCCCTACAGATGACCATTTCTCTGAAGCACCTCCAAAGCATGAAGGAGAAACTTCCTCCCATTCCCATACCTTTCAGTCCCATCACTTTCAACGTGACATACGCCTTCCGCGGGTGGACATGACCAAATTTGATGGCTCAGACCCCACTGGTTGGGTAACCCAAATGAAACATTATTTCTATTTATATGGCATTACAAATGACTTGGCCAAACTCCGGTATGGTGTTCTCCATCTAGATCAAGAACGTTGGCAATGGTGGCAATGGAAAAAAACTTCCCGTCAAGGGTATATTGCTTGGACCTAATTTGTGATTGAGCTTTATGAATGCTTTGACACAGACACCAACCATTTGGGTCATTTGACAAAGTTGAAACAATCTGGAACAGTAGAAGACTTCATAGTTGCCTTTGAACGCCTGGCTTTTCGAACAGAGGGCATGAATGATGCTTTCTTTCGAGAGTGTTTTATTAGTGGCCTCAAGGAGGAGATTCGGGCCCATGTCCTCATGGATCGACCCTTGACTTGGGTGGAGGCTACTAAAAGAGAAAAAGAAGCACAACAGGTTGTATCATCTCAAAACCGAAAACCCTCATTTATCCCTCGCCCTAAACCCGTCACTCCCACTACTCCCTCCGCCCCATTAAAAATCCAAAAATTGACCAGGGTTGAAATGGTTGAATGCCAACTCAAAGGCCTTTGTTATAATTGTGATGACAAATATTTCTCGTGCCACAAGTGCAAGGAACAAAAGCTTTTTATGGCCATCTCTGAGGACATTTCAGAAGAGGATGTTGAAACTCCCCTTGTGTCTGAGTCACCTGAAATCACTGACATAATCCCTCCCTCAGACCCTCCCGAAGTAGAACCCGTCATTTCCCTCAATGCTCTCACTGGCTTTTTCGCTCCCCAAACCCTCAAGTTAATCGGTTACATCAAGCATAGGAAGGTCATCATTCTGGTTGATAGTGGAAGCACCCATAATTTTATTCATCGCCGCATTGCCCAAGAAACTCATTGCTACATCCATGATGTCAACAATTTCCAAATCATGATTGCCAATGGTGGTTCCATGAAATGTGGAGGGCGTTGTAAAAATGTGCATCTCCAAATTGTTGACTACCACCTAAAATCCCATATGTTTGCTATCGACATGGGTGGTTGTGACATTGTGTTGGGTGTCGACTGGCTAAGAACTTTGGGTCCCATTCTCGTGGATTTTAAGGCATTAACCATGCAATTCGACAAGGAAGGCCACCAATATAAATTCCAAGGCATCATTGTTGGTTCACCTGAGGTCATTAATTCCCAATGCATGGAAAAGCTGCTCAAAAAAGGTCATTCTAGTGTCATTGCCCAACTCCATGCCATTAAGGCAACAGAAACACCCTCAATGTCGCATGACCTCCAAGCTCTCCTTTCTAAACATCAAATGGTATTTTCCACTCCCCAAGGCCTCCCTCCTTCCCATGGTGTTCATGATCATTCCATTCCCCTTGTACCCGGAAGCCTTCCTCCCAATATCCATCCATATCGCCACCCCTTCTCACAAAAAAATGAAATTGAGAAAATGGTCCAAGAACTCCTTAATGCAGGCGTTATTCGCCCTAGTACGAGCCCTTACTCTTCTCCTGTAGTCATGGTCCTGAAGAAAGAAGGTTCTTGGAGAATGTGTCCTGATTTCCGTGCCCTCAACAAACTGACCATTAAATACAAATTTCTCATTCATGTCATTGATGACCTCCTGGATGAATTGAGTGGTGTCCAATTCTTTACTAAACTTGATCTTCGCCCGGGCTATAACCAGATACTTATGAAAGAGGCATACATTCCCAAGACGGCCTTTCACACTCATGAGGGCCACTATGAGTTTTTGGTCATGCCCTTTGGTTTGTGTAATGCCCCCTCCACCTTCCAAAGCCTCATAAATCATGTCTTCCATCCCTTTCTCTGTTTTTTTGTCTTAGTTTTCTTTGATGATATCCTCATCTATAGAAAAACCTAGACCGACCATCTTACTCATGTGGATCAAGTTGTCCATCTCCTCTCTCAGCACCAACTTTTCCTGAAACAGTGTAAATGTGCTTTTGGTGCCTCAGAAGTAGAATACTTGGGTCATCTGGTTGGCAAGGATGGTGTCAGGGTGGATTCAAAAAAGATTGAAGCTATGCAAGATTGGACGCACCCAAAGACTCTCAAAATCTTGCATGGATTTCTGGGCTTAACAGGGTATTATCGCAAGTTTGTTAAGAACTACGGAAATATTGCAGCACCTCTCACTGCTCTCCTATAAAAGAACTCTTTCTCTTGGACTCCAGTTGTTGCTCAAGCTTTTCAAACTTTGAAGACAGCCATGTGCACCACTCTGATTCTGGCCCTTCCTGATTTCACAAAGACCTTTGTGTTGGAATGTGATGCCTCAAGGAAAGGAATCAACGTTGTCCTTATGCAAGAGGGTCGACCTTTGGCCTTCACCAGTAAGCAACTGTCTGAAAGGAATCTTGGAAAACCCATTTATGAAAAAGAAATGTTGGCTATTCTGCATGTCGTTGATATGTGGCGCCCTTATCTCTTGGGGCAACGCTTCCAAATCAAGACCGACCATCAAAGCCTCAAGTACTTTCTAGAACAATGCATTTCCTCCCAGGAGCAACAAAAATGGGTAACTAAGCGCTTTGGTTATGATTATGAGATCATTTATAAGAAGGGAAAAGACAATGTAGTGGTAGATGCACTGCCCCGAAAATATGAAGAAGAAGGATTCATTTTTTCTCTTTCTTTCATTGTACTCGATTGACTCCAAGCTATGAGCTAGGAATGGCTTCAAGATCCCAAAAGTTCACATCTGATCCAGCAATTGCAAACTAAGGCTTTGGCTCCCCCAAGGTACTCTTGGCTCCAGGATGAGCTTCGATACAAAGGCCGTTTGTATTTAAGTAAACAATCAAAGCTTAAATTCACGGTACTTTCTGAGCTTCATGCTACACCCACAGCGGGGCACTCAGGGTTCACCAAAACATATGACAAAGTCAAATGTTCTTTTTTCTAGGATGGTATGAAACAGGACATCCGTAATTTTGTAACTGAATGTGAGGTGTGTCAACGCAACAAGGGAGAAACAATCAAATCTCCAGGCACACTACAACCGCTTCTGATTCCACCGGCTATTTGGAAGGATCTCTGTATGGAATTTATTACTGGCTTACCCAAATCAGGGAATAAATTAGTCATAATGGTGGTTGTGGATCGCCTTTCTAAGTATTCTCATTTCTATGCTCTTCAACACCCATTTACTGCATCCACGGTGGCTCAAATTTTCATGGACCAGGTCTTCAAGCTTCATGGCATGCTGCACTCTATTGTTTATGATCGTGACCCAACTTTCACAAGCAATTTTTGGCAAGAACTATTTAAGCTCCAGGGCACCCAATTGCATCTCAGTACAGCTTATCATCCCCAGACTGATGGTCAAACGAAAGTTGTCAACAAGTGTTTGGAAACATATCTGAGGTGTTTTGCTTCTAAAAAACAACATCAGTGGGCTCAATGGCTACCCCTAACCGAATGGTGGTACAACACTGCCTACTATACAGCTACTCACATGACTCCTTTTGAAGCGGTATATGGACATAAGCCACCTTCAGTTCTCTCATACTTACCAGGTACCTCGAAGGTCCAAGCGGTTGATCAAACACTTACAGTTCGAGAGGATATTCTTCGTACCCTTAAAGAGAACTTGGTCATGACACAATGAAGCAACAAGCAGATCAAGGTCACTCTGAACGTCAATTTGCAGAAGGGGATCAGGTGTTTCTGCGACTGCAACCATACAAGCAAACTTCCCTCAAGGCCGAGCATTGTCAGAAGCTAGCGCCCAAATTTTATGGTCCTTATATAGTTCTCAACCGTGTGGGACAATTCACATATCAGTTAGCTCTGCCCAGTCAATCGAAGCTACATCCATTTTTCCATGTTTCATGCTTAAAGAATGTGATTGGAACCAGGTGTCAAATTCAAACCAACCTTCCTGAGTTAGCTGAAGAAGGATCCATTTGGCTACATCCAGAAGCATTTTTGGACCAACATGAGCATCGCCTGCGTCGAAGAACCATCAAGGAAGTGCTAGTCCAGTGGAAAGATACGAATCCAGCAGATGCCACTTGGGAACCAGCTACCATTCTGCAACAGTTTCCTCATCTCAAGCCTTGAGGACAAGGCTGTTTTTAAGGGGGCGGACATGTTAGGGTCCTAACCTACACATAGGTAGATTAATATAATCAGATGTAATAAAGGTCAATATTAATAAGGCCTTTCAATAAAATAGAATAAGGCGGATGTAAGAAGACCTAATAGAAGCTTCCGCTTCTAGAAGGATCTTCCTCTAGATGCTTCTCTTGATAGACATATTTAGTATAAATAAGGGTCGAGGGTATGAAAACCCTAGCTTGGAGATTACTGTAACATAGCGTTGCTCGATTGGAGGTTGCCCCCTCAAAGAGGCCTGTGAACATTGCTTTCTGAATCAAAGTGTTAATTCTATTGTTGTTCTTATATCAATTATGTGTTATTGTGGAGATTATGCTGGATATATTACTATTATTCTGCCATTTCTAGCATTTTATTTTTGTTTTGCATATTTATTATATCTGGTATCTTGCATCAACACAATATCTCCTATGTCGGTCGTCATACAAGATTATGCCCCATGAAACTTTAGGGGCTAAGCTGGGCATACAGACTATCAGTCAGAAATGTAAGTTTTCCAAGTGAAGGAGGCATACACATATCTCAACCATTTCATGCATAAGTTATTTATAAATATACATATGTATAAATCCAAGCATTCATCCATTATTCCAAATCAATACATAAAACAGGGAAAATACTTATCAGAACCGAATAACATGAAGCGACTGTTGAAAGGGGCGCATGTTTCCTCCCAACCATAGGCTCAGTCACTCCTAACGGATTTACCACTAGCCACCGTCGAGCTAAACCACGATGCTTTGCAACAAAATCCTTTCTTTTGGCTCAGCAACAGTAGGGACATAGGTTACTCTCCTCCTCTCCCAGGGTCTTGGCAATGGTTTACACGATACCAAGCAAGGAGGACAAACCTAGTTTATCAGCTTGTATCATAACCTTCTCTGCCATTTCCTGCGACCAGAACGCTTATCTCCTCGTTCTCCCTTGAACCCGAGAGCTTAACTTTTTCTCCTCTGAACTCTTCACAAGTCTTCCTCTGTCCACCGCACCTTCTTTTCTTTCCTTCTTCAGCAAGATTTTGTGTGGCCCGAATTCCCAGTTTGTGGTCAGGTCTAAAAGCCTTACAAATGGATGTTATGTCCCATCCCCTCATTAACTCTTGAGGAGGTCTTCCCACCTACCAGCTTGACTGTAATTCATTTTTGGGTCAAAGGATTGTTCTGGTCCTGAGCAATTAAATCCAGTAAGTTACAGGTTTGGTGAAGGTTAATGCAACCATTCATGGTCCCCTTCACCATTTCTTTCATAGCATTCGTGGTCTCCCTTAGTACACCCCCCCTTTCCAGCAATCATGTAATCACTTATCCATTTCTTAGTAAATAACATAATTTACATTCATTGACCTTTTATACAAAGGTCCATCCAATCAAATATTCACACATATTGAGTTTGTCATCCAATCAAATGCTAAAATTGGAATGAACTTCATGCTTGAGCCTAGCTTAATGAAAAATCAATATTGAATAGGGTCAACAAGTTCAAAGAATCCAACCAACTAGACCTAGGCCTTTATGTACCCAATTGGTGCTCATTTGGGTGTTAATACAACATAGGGTTAGCCACCATTAAATCATATCAAGAGGCGTACTTTTGTGTCACATGTATCCACAATATATCACAAATATTGCACTATATCACAAGTCATTCCCCAAGCCAATAATATTGGCAATAATTATTGGAAGATAACTTATGAGCAATGTTGGGGAATAATTATTGCACTATGTTGAGTTTGCAATAATATCGATGTGCGATGTATATATTTTTTAAGTTTCCAATATGTTCCCAACATTGCTCATAAGTTATCTTCCAAGCTCTCAACAATAAATTCACCAAGACAATAAATGTAAGATTGTTTTTACTACATTTATTGAAATTTGTTATCATAGGATATATGAAACTTGTTGGAGATGAATATATCCTATGCATCAAAATTTCAAAAATGTTGTATAATAGGGAACTCCATTTCATGTTTTGATACTCAACATTTGTTGAAGATATGCTTTAATATATTGAAGATACTTGTTGGACTTCTATTGTTGTTGGAACTATGAGATATGAAGTACAAATATTTCAGTTTTCTTCACTATATCGTAGAAAACATGGAAGAGTGCTTTATAAAAATAAATATCATTTACCTAAGAAAGCAAGGAAAAGAATCTCTAATAGTGCATGTAAGACCTCTATGCCTTTCAACGTCCCAAAGAGGAGGAAGAGTACATTCATTTCCCACAATAAATGCCTGAAATACTCAATGAAGCCATGATTAGATTAAGTAGATCTTATTATCTACCTAGAATCTTATTTAAAGTAGATCTTATAATCTACTTAGAACTACAATTAAATTCAACCAAAAAGCTATACAATCATGTCACAAGCCAAATTACAAATTGATTAACATGGACATGTAGAAAAAAGTAGTTCTATATTAATGCTCATTTCCTAGTTCACATATAATGGGAAACACCAGATTGAAAAACATATGCAATATCAAATCCCTAACATATTGGAATAGTTGAATGTGTTAGAGTGACTATTTGGACAAAATGCTCAAATTTATCATGTGCCAATGGAGCATTTCTTTTGATGAATTAGCAATTTTTAGCTAGTGGATGTGGGAGTGGTGCTTATGGAGGATTTTTAAAATCCTATATTGCTGATTTTTTTTTAAAAAACATCTAAAAACAAAAACCAAGTCACCAAAAGAACTAGCTAAATGGAGTATGATAAGCCAAATGTACTCCATGAGTGACATGGTGAATAGAACCTAATAGTAGATTTTAAAAAATATCCAAGTACATGAATATGTTTTTAAATGCCCTCATTTAAACAAATATTTTTCAAGTGACATGGTGGGGGGTTTTAGATACCCTTATTTAAACAAATATTTTTTCAAGTGAGGTGGTGGGTTGTGATCAATTACTTGGCCATAGATTATGGTTTTTCAACTAAATCAAATTGAAACTTCATTGTTTATTGAGACTATTGTTATTATTTATTTTAATTGACCAACACATGCTATTTAATGAAAGCAATTATTTATATCTACTTATTGGATGTAAATATCAAATAACTCAAGCATCTACTGTAAATAATCTAAAATCTTAGCATGACATGAAAAATTGAATATATATATATATATATATATATATATATTGTTGTTATAGGAAAGGGTTGATATAAATTTAATTTAATCTTTTTTTTTATTATTAAAAACTTTA
>ML789066.1:16221-44271 GCA_009831015.1 Picea engelmannii | reverse complement strand
TGCTCTGATACCACTTGCAAGATACCAGATATATAAAATATGCAGAATAGAAATAAAATGCTAGAAATGGCAGAATAACAGTAAAATATCCAGCATAATCTTCACAATACACAGAAATGATATACGAAATAGCAATAGAAAAAACACTTTGATTCAGAAAGAAATGTTCACATGCCTCTTCGAGGGGGAAACCTCCAGTCGAGCAGAGCTCTGTTACAATAATCTCCAGGCTAGGGTCCTCATACCCTTGCCCCTTATTTATACTAAATATGTCTATTAAGAGACGCATCTAGAGGAAGATCCTTCTAGAAGCGGAAGCTTCTATTAGGAGAAAGATTTGATTCCCATTTGATTTTATGGAGCTTTGCAAGAGTTGGAGAGAAGGAGGGTGCACTGGGAAATAGATCTAGTCAGTTTGGAGGGGGAAATATTCATATCTCAGCTAGAGACTTTACCAGGGGGTTCACCTGTCCCTGATCTATCATTCCATAGAGTTTCATAGTATTTGGAGGTCTCCATCAACAGGGCCGAATTATTGGGTCTGTGTAGTCTTCAGGAGGGCGCAGTCCAGTTTGGGGTTTCAGTCTTTTGAGGAGAAGATCTTGGTATTTCAGCCTGAGACTTCAAGAGGGGGTTTATCTTGCCTCGATATACCATTCCAAAATGTTTTAGGGTATTTGGAGGGCTCCAAAAGAAGGGCTGAATTATTGGACTTCTACAGCCAACCAGGAGGGTGCAACTTCAGCTAGGGGGGGGTTGGACTTAACCCTTGCAGGGAAAGATGTTAATATTGTATTGTACTCCAGCTTGTATCTAGCCTTGGGGGTTTATGTCTTAATTCTTGAGCATTTTGTAGCAGCTCTTATTCCAGCCAGAGGCTTTCCTTGTTATTCTTCCAGATCTACACATCGATTGTACCAAGCTATCTATATTATCTAAATAAAGGTTAGATCTGTGTTTTTTGGTTCCATATCTGGTGTTTCTTGTTATCTATGGAATTTATTTATGATGCATATTCATATATATGTTATTATGCTTTGATAACTGGATATACAAACCCTAAATGAAACTCCATGAGAAAACATGCATAGACACATCCAAACAACAGTCAACAGAGAACAGTTAGTGTTTCCAGCGAAAAAATTGGCTTGGGAACATTAAAATGGTATCAAAGCGTTGATCCTCCTAGCCAGTGGGGGTTAGAGCATGCAAAAGTTCAGTGGCATTTACATGGGCAGAAGAAGGAAATAGATAGGTGAGATAGAGGCCGAAATGGAAGAATCATGTGAGGATAGTGAGTCACGGGTTCTAGCAAGGTTCGCTAGGTACTTACAACATTCCATAGTTGTGTCACAAGGAAACCTTGTACATCAACTACAGGAGAAAAAGGAAGCAGAATGTAGGGGAAAGGTGGAGATGACCGAGACTCTGAGAAAGGTAAATGAAATCCAGAAGAATGATATTAGTGTATGGAAGGTCCATCACGTAGAAGTCTTGTGCCAAGTCATGGTTGCCCAATGTAAGCTTCATTCCTAGAATATACCTGTCACAGGGAATAGTGCTCCCTCCTACTACTTCCACCCTGAATCCCTCAAATTCAATAGTCGATATGTGTCTTCTTTGTAGTAGGGCTGAGTCAATGAAGTTGTGAGAAGGACCCCCATCAATAAGGACCAAAACTTTATGCCCCTGCAACACCCCTCTCATCCTGAAGGTGTTGTATTTGGGTACCCCACTGATGGATGCCAAGGTTACCTTCTCATCTCCTGCAAGGCCATGACTTGAATCTTCATCTTCTATGTTTTCGGTAGTGTCTGCTTCTATGTTTTGTAGGTGGTCGTAACCTTCATCCTCCTGATTATCAGAAGTTACTTTGATGTAGTGTGCCTTACCTCTTCCCATGCATTTGTGGGTTGGATCCCAAGGTTCTTTGCACGTATAGCACAATTGCTTCCTCTTCAGTTGTCTTCTAATGTTTTTATCCATTCTACCCCTTCCTCGGTCAAACCCCCTTTGGTATCTTCCCCCTTGGTTCATGGGAGGTCTTTGGTCTCCTCCTTCTGTGTTTAGAGGTGGTCTAGGGGTAAATCTATATTTCGCTATTGATCCCAGATCTCTTGTACTCCATATAGCATCCTGTAAGTTAGTAGGCTTGAAATCCTTTACCCAACCCCTTAAGGGTTCCATCAACCCCTCTGTGAAGAGAATCATGAGTCTCGATTGAGACACATCCTGCACCATGAATTCTATCCTCTGAAACGCCTCTATATATACCTTTGATGACCCTTTCTGCCTAAGTTGGGTGAGTTCCTTGAAATGTAGCTCTGGATCCCCCTAGTCAAACCTGTCAATACACCTATGTGTAAGCCATGATCTGGTTGTGGCCTAGTGTAGTTAACCCATGGTACCACTAGTCATGAGATTTTCCTTCCAAGTACATGGTGGAAAACTTGATGGCATCCATCTCTCTCATTGGGTTAAGTTGTAGGTAAGTATCAAGTTTCTACACCCAAGCATGTGCAGTCACCTAGGAAGATCCATCAAAATATGGGATTTCCATCTTACCAGCCCTGTGCTCTAATTCATAGTTGTTCCTATGATATGGTTTGGGTTTACCCTTGAATTTAAACCCACAATATTTCTCCAGTCTGATTTTCCTTTGGACCCCCACGCTCAGTGAGTTATATTCCCTGACATGTTGTTCGCAATTTTCCTCAATCTCGTCTTGGTAGTTCGATTGCATCCGATTATCCAAGAAAGAAGGTAGATAGAGCCTAGGGGTGGTCCTGTTGTATGTCTGTCCCTGTGGTGCACCTCCTCCATAGATTTGTCTCTCAGTGTGATAATGGGGAATGTGCTCATGTTGATGTCTAGTCCCTCCATGAGACCCACTAGCCTCTCTGTTTACATAAATTTATGGGCCCTTTCCCCCATGATTCTTGGCATCTGTTGCTACTACAGGAGGCTTGTCAAAGGCTTCTCACAACGTTTTTCACCTTTAACCAATTTGAACAAGAAGGGAGCATTCAAATGGAGCCCAGAGGCACAGTTGACTTTTGACAAAATGAAAAAGGTAATGAGTACATGCCCAGTCTTGGCTCTACCAGATTTCCCACAACCCTTCATAGTGGAGTGTGATGCCTCTGGAGAGGGCATTGGAGAAGTGATTATGCAGAATAGGCACCCTATTGTCTATGAAAGATGAAAATTGAGGGGTCCTGAGATTATTTATACCATCTATGACAAAGACATGTTGGCCATCATGCATGCATTGGCTAAGTTCAGGCAATATTTGGTAGGAGCGAAATTTGTGGTGAAGATAGATCACAATAGTATTAAGTACTTTTTGGATCAAAAGAACTTAAATGAGAGGTTGATCCGGGGCAGGATCTTTTATGATTATGGTTGAGTTTTAACTTGCATGAATAATTTAACCATTTGAGAATTTTAATGAAAGAATGAGGAAAGAAGAGAATTATATCAGTCAAATACACATATGCAGATCTGCAAATAATAATGAACAGCAAATCCTAAGAACGCAGGTTGATAACGGAGTTCGGCACAATGTTTGCCTACGTCTCCGGGCCTTTTTCCTGTGGGGGAGGCTTCTTTATTTCTTCTCAAGTGCTCAAAATTACATCTCAGCAATGCCCATAGGCTACAAGATTGATCTGGTCTTGTTGACTCAGATCTCTAGAACCCAATGCAAGAAACGGCATGCAAAACTGATGCTCCAAGCTCCCAGAAACGATCCGACAGCGTTTCCACCTCAAGGGCTTCCCTGCAACAAACTGACTTTGGCTTGGCCTTCCAAACAGCATAACTCTGCAAAAATGACTGTCCCTTGGCCTCAAACAGGCCTGGTTTATATAGGAATGGAGTTGGTTTCTCATCCCCAACTTCCTCCAAGAATCTGGCCTCCAAAAATGCCCAATATCCCCCAAAAATGGAGTAAATCAGCGAAAAATAGGCATAGTTAATTGAAAATAACCAAATTCTGTCAAAAAACCCAAAATTATATAGTTGTTGCTGAAAATTCGGGCGCAGCCCCCGATCGATGCGCGCCTGGTCATATGGGAGGCCCATGTGGCCACGCGCCCGTGGCGCTGGCCCCCCTTCTCCGGCGTTTAGTCCTTTATTCCTGGTCGCATGCGTTACAATAGGACCCGTGGTCTAACGTTAAACCCGACCGTTTGTTTTAAGCCCCCGCTATATAGGAATAGATCCCGGTCATATGGTACCGACCCGTGGATCCGGGTGTTAGTTCAAACCACTCCCCCGTCGGTGCAGCTCCGGGTCTTATGGCGTGGGCATATGTGGTGTTGTTTGCGTCGAGGGTCGGGGCTAAGCCCCGGCCCTTTTTCCCGTCGGCTGAATCCATAACCAAATTCAAAACACTTTACTGCCGTTTGTATAACAAGATTCACCCGCCGGCGGCCCGGCTAGCCCGATTCCGTTAAGTCTTTCACTCCGGGAGGTCGCGGGTTCGACCCCGGCCGAGCCCCACAAACTTTTAAACACATAAACCAACAGCCAATATTACAGCGCCACGTGGCACCCTGTGAGTGGGCCACGTGGCATTTTTTTCCCAATCGGATCATGCCATGTGTCATAACGTGATTGGTCCATGTAACTGCCAAGTCACCTGCCACGACGATCGTCGTACCGCCACGCGTCACTCTGCCATGCTGCCACGTCATCTGCCGTACTGCCCAGTCATCTTCCGCGTGTCTACCCCGTCAGCGTGCCACATCATCATGCTGACGTCATCGTGCCACGTGTCACCCTGTGAGTGGTGACACGTGTCACCTCCTAACTGGTCCGACCGTACGCCCAAACGGCCAAATCCACCTGAAACGTGTCGCGTCCTGGTGATGCCACGTGTCCTC
The DNA here is from genome assembly GCA_009831015.1 of Picea engelmannii. Lineage (NCBI taxonomy): Eukaryota > Viridiplantae > Streptophyta > Pinopsida > Pinales > Pinaceae > Picea > Picea engelmannii. The sequence goes on along the minus strand of ML789066.1, from coordinate 39,382 downwards.
CGTACGGACCTGCCACATGTCGCTCTCTGATGTTGCCACGTGTCATCACCCCTGTCTGCCACGTGTCGCCTTTTGGTTGGCCCACGTCAGTTGTACGGACTGACACGTGTCTGTACGAACTGTACGGACAGGTACAGTCAGCATCCAAAATTTTGCCTGTTTGGCTTTTCGGACAGAACGCAATATCTTCTCCATACGGGCTCCGTTTGACATAAAAATTATACCACCGGAATCAGGAAGACGAGACGGACGCAATGGCATAGGTTTCGTCTCATTCCGAGCACTTTCATTTTTGAGCATTTTTCAAGCCCTATCAGGCTTCTGGATCTGTTTTCAGATCAGAGGCAGCAGAAGTGGGTTAGCAAGATACAGGCTTATGATTTTAAGATCAATTTCGTCAAAGGGAAGAATAATGTAGTGGCAGATGCATTATCCAAGAGGCCATCAATTTATGTCATGACCGATATCTCAATTGACTGGAAGGCCCACCTTTTGGTGGAATACTCAAAGAACCAATTTGCATTTCAATTAATGGATGGACAGGTATAAGATAAAAACTTCAAAAAAATGGATGACATCATCTACTACAAGGGCCGAATTTTCCTGGTTCCTGAGTCAACCTTTAAGGCGAAGGTACTACAAGCATGCCATAATTCATCAGTGGCAGGACATCAAGGATTTGTCAAAACATTTCGACAGATAAGAGAAATATTTTCCTGGAAAGGTTTGAAGCAAGATGTTATGTGCCACATCAAGGAATTCACTACTTGCCAGGTAAACAAGGATGAGCACACCCATCCAGCAGGATTATTACAACCACTACACATCCTAGAGAACAAATGGGAAAGCATATCTATGGACTTCATCACAAGATTGCCCAAAGCACAGGGAAAAGATTGTTTTTTTGTGGTGGTGGACTGTTGGCACAGGGACAGACCCAGGGTTCAATGCTACAACAATGCACCAACAAAACCCTAACTACCGACCCTTTTGGCAACACCTGCGAAGCAAATGAAGTCTCACCCAAGGTAGAGGCAGGGGTGGTTGTAGGACTCCAGTGTCTGCAACCTTAGCTGGGACACAGATCTATGATTGTAACACCTTGATAAAGAACTTAGCAATATAGTTCATCAATGTTTAACTAGTATCTACTTCGTAGGTAAAACCCTAATTACAGAGCATCGCAGTATTCAACCAGATCTAGAATCTAGCAGCACTTAGCATGATGAAACAGATCAGATATAGTAGATTCAAGCACTAAGCACATTCACACAGGTCAAATCCAGCATTTACTCTCATTATTAAGCACAAAGCAATAACAGATCTACCTATCATTCATCTATATCAAAGCACTAAGCAAGTAAATACATAATTACATCAATACATCGCACAAAGCATTCACAACACAGGATGTATGTGGTTCACCCCCACCCTGGGACTACGTCCACCAACTCTTTGTCCTCTTTATTAGCTTTCTTCAATCTTCTTACATGCACAGAGCCTTCAGATGAACTTCGTAGAGGATAGGATATCTATGCACTCTTCTCTAGATCCTCCTTCCCCAAGCTAGGTTACAGCACAAAGCCTACATACAGTCTCTTACAATCACTTGCACTTAGACTTGCAAGTCTCACACAACATGCATAAATCACTTACAATTGTTACTTGCACTTAGCACCACTTACAAATAACTTGTCATTCGTACTTAGCCATTCATACTCACTACATCACCTAGCATCTATTTATACATTACAAAATCGGGCCTAAACATGGGTAAACCCATGGGTCAACATCCCCATACCCGTTACATAATCTCAAATCACAAAAATCCCTAAAAGGGGGTCGAGATCTCACGATCTCCGCTTCATCTTGCGCTCCACCTTCGACAGCCTGTAGAAGTCCCAAAAATAGGTCTAACATGACCAAGGATCCTCACAGCTTGGTCAAGGGCCAACATGCCCCCAACACTCATCTGTGACTCGTCTCGAGTCACTCTGATCTGGGTAATTCTATTTCAAAAGCCACGATATTGGCTCAAGCTGCTTTGACTTGTTGTTGTGCCATGACCTCATGTTCAACAAACTCTTGGATAACAGCTTTGTTGACAGGTCCCTCTAGGCATTGTTTTGTTGCAGTGACGACTTGTTCTAGTTATGCTCTTCGACCTTCGATCTCTGCGAAGAGTTGGTAAGCCTCATCCTGTATAGGTTGGAGCCTCTGTGTCACTTCCATTAATTTTCTCTTAATGGTGTGGACCTGCTATTGGGCAGTGCACTTCTCTTGGGATCGCTTCATCCTTTCAACAGTTGATAGGGGCTTCAACTATGTCTGTATTGTTTTTGTTTGATACTTTTCCTCTTGGAGCTGTGACTCCAGTGTCTTCAGTTTTGGATTCTCAGTGAGTCGCTCATATGTCTGAGCACTGCAATCACTCAGTTTTTTACATTCCAAGGCGAGGCCCTTGATTCTTTCAACTATGCCTCAAGTAGTTGTTTCCCTTTGATCCCTCACATCATGCAGGGTGTCAAGCATTGTGCGGAGCTCTAAGTCTGATATTCATTGTTGTAGATGTTGGATAGCTTCTGCGAGTTGGTCTACTTGATGCGTGACTCGGTCTTCTGCCTTTGGCTCTAAGCCTGTCACAGAGTGAAGTGCTCCATGGATTGGTTCTTTCACTTCGAGTTTATCTACGAGCAACTATTCTTTTTCCTATTGAATTTGTGCTTTCTCCTCTTCAAACTTTGTCTGGAGGGAAACCTTCTCCTACTCTACAACTCAGCGTTGTTCTAATACTACTTCTTTCACTTGCTTCAAGGCCTGGGTGGCTTGTTCTGTTTCTTCTTATGCACGATGAAGGCAAGCTTTGGTCGCATCAGCTACTCATCGGAGTTGGGTTGGCTCATCTCCCAATTCTAGTTCTCCCGATGGTAGGGGCGCGGTGTACACTACGCAACTGGATTGAAGGGCCTATTGTACCGCTCGGAGTTCAACCTCAATTATGTCGTACAACTCCTCCTACTTGGCTTCTTGTTTTTGTAAGATTTCCTACAAGGCGTCGTTCACAGCTGTGATGATGAAGTCAAAATCATCGACAGTAAGCACAGTCTGCATCTTGGTCAAAGTGGCTCTGGATTTCTTCTGAGAAGAGGGATTCGAGAGAGAAACCTTCCTTTTATTCAGGGGATCAACCTCATCTCTAGGCAGTGCTACTTCGCCTTGCTTATGCTCATCTTATTTTCCATTTATCTCTTCTACTTCTTCATCACCCCCTCGGTCAGGTGATACTGAAGCAGTCTTCTTTGATGCGCTTCTTAAGTCTTGGACTTCTTCGGTCTTCTTCCTTCTGCTGGGTCCGGGTGTGTCATGTTCCTTGTGAGTGGCCTCTGAACTGTCAGTTTCGGGGTCAGACATCTCTTCAGGGTCAGCGGGGATAAGGATTTCTCCTGACCAGTCATTAGTGATCTCCTTGAGGTCCTATTTTGTGAGCTTGTAGTATGACTGGAGCTCCTCCTTATGTTTGTCTGCTCGCGCAGTAATATATATGAAGTGTCGATTCGCACAAAACTTCATAAGGGGTCGGAACCTCTATAGGGTGTTCGATGTCATGCGAGGTTCAACTTCGATGGCTCTCTTCAACTGGAGATAATATGTGTGAAAAATTGTGTTTGATTGCCATTGTTTTCCCATGTCGCTCAAGTACTAGAGTGTTGTGAACTTCGCAGCGAGTGGATTGAATGGTTCAATATCTGGAAAGGTCGCATCTTCTGACATATCCCAAGCAACAAACGCGATGAGGATCAGGAGCCAACTAAAGTGGAACTCGTAGCCCCGATCTTGTGCTTCGCGGTAGTCCAATTCCAGTTGATTAACTAGGTACTTCGCCCAGTTCATCTGTAGGCCTTCTACACATTTTCCTGCGAGGTCAACGACAAATCCTGTGACCTACGTGGGTTTATTCTTCCTTACGAGATTTCCTGCAATTAATTGGCATGATAGGCGCACTATGTCATTCTGTATGGAAGCTACCTTGTAGCCTCACATCCCCTTCTCAACATCGTCATAGGTATCCTTGATCTTATGTGCTAACGTGCGATATGTAGCTTTTCCTAGAAAGAAGTCCTGCGGATTGGGTCCTTGCATACTCAATCCATTGATCCTATAGATCATCGTCGAATCGATTGTGATAAGGTGGTCTAGCCATAATTAGCTTCCATGGTAACATGAAAGTAAGAGCTTGACACAGGCATTAACCTCTTGGTGCCTTCCAAAGTGTGGGATTTTCATTACATTCAATAGGGTGGACTACGCGAGGTTCATCATCCACGGTTGGGGGCTTATTTTCGAGTTCTTCCCCTTCATCCTAGTCAAGTATTTATACGGGGTGAGCATACTATGGTTCTTGCGGTCTCCTAGGTTGAAGTCGTTGAACTTCAACGTTGCGATCTTGTTATGTTGTGCTCGAACTACACGTATCCCCTTTGGGAGGTACGAAGTAACCATGGTGCACTCAAAATCTCTTGACACACTATCATGACTCACCGTGCCGGCCAGAGGCGGGATGTAGTTGGGCAATACGGTCAGAATCAGCTTCGTATTTTCTAGGTCATCTCTTTGCTTGGTTCTCGTTTATGTGACGACTCAGGATGGCCCGAATCCATGAGCGATCGATAGAGAGGCTTTCACTCCTCTCGTCGATGACGCTTCAATACTTGCAGACATTACTTTATCGACCATGAGATCGATGAGAACATCTTCAACTATTTTCTCCACGACGCTGAGCTCGTCCGACATACACGCTTAGATTGGATGGATGAATGAATCCGCAAAACAATAGAACTGGTGTCGATCTTACTAATCACAACATAGTAGTAATGAGTTCTCTCTAATATAATTCGCAAAAGTGTTCTCGGTGAAATAGTCAACGAAATAAGTAGGCAACAACGTAACGGATCTTCCCAATGGAAAAGAGACCTTCATTAATTCAGTTATGTTCGTTACGGCGCGGTCCCAATGGTCTGATGGCGAGATTTCTGAACATAAATGTTGTTCTAACCATTCATGGCGTCATTCTAACGGTTATATTGTTTCCAACGGCTATATTTCTTTGCCATGACGAAGTGCCATGTGACATTGTTCTGATATCCCGACGAAGTTCCAATTTTTCAAATTTTCCTTCTACCAAGTTCCCTCTGGAACCTTCTGTAACTTTTCGATCTTTGCTCTCTTCTTACTAAGCTTTCTAGCCTTCTTTCTGGTGAGCTTTGTCTCGTTATTCCTCTTTCCATTCTGATTCTTGTCTTCTTTTGGCATAGTAACTTCGCACTGTTGAGATTCTTTCCTAAGATTCGAGGGAAATACTTCTTCTTTGTCTGTGGTAGATGCTCTACTCTCCTGTATAGATAGGTGTCTCAATTCCTCGTGTGTCCTTTCAACTTCGACATCCAATTCTCTGGTTCTAAATAGCTTCGATATGTTCTCATGTTCTTCAATCAACTGTGTGATCCTCCTAGTCATGAAATCTTTTAATTATTTCTTCTTCTTCTCTAAGGCTTCTTCTTCTTTCCTTCTGGACTGATCCTTTTCAATCCAAGGTTTTCCTAGTACTATAGAAAATGGAGCGTTGTTCTCAATAAATTTAACAAGTTCAAATTCTTCTTCTGTCGAAGTTCCATGGGTACTCATATATATATGGGTAAGTCTTCCACATAGGGTTATCAGCTTTCCTCTAAATAATCATATTCCTCCCAATGAAGGAATCATAGCAGGCTTTCCTACAGCTTCCCAATTTCTTTTTGTCATGACATTCACATGTGTTTCTTCATCCAGAACACAGTCAATGTCGAAGTCTCATATCCTTTCTTCTATGCACTCTTTTTCTTTGAAGATCTCTGATAAGTTGATATGTCGGTGGTCATTCAGGGTTTCTTTAATTTGCAGCAATACAGTCTCTGATTCTTTCTGGGGTTCTGCCATGATCTCAGTTTCTTGACCTTTCTCAAGGTCTACTTGTTCCATATTCATTCTTCCAAGCTTAGCAATCATTCTAGGGCAATCTAAAACTTCATGGTCCATAGCTTTACAACAAAGACAATTAGGTCTTCTACCAGGACATTCCTTAGCTAGATGACTCGGTCTTCTGCAACTGTAAAAAAGGGTTAATCCTCTCTTTCTCTTAAATGATCCCCAACCTTTCTTATACTGTGCACTAGGATCATAGTAGTTAACCTGCAAAAAATTCTTTCTAGGATCCTGCATCCATTTTTTAGTCCAAACATTCTTTCTATGCATAGGTATAACATATCTTTCACTATTCTTGTCAGATCTATTTATCTCAAATCTTCTTTCATCTAGCTGTGCCCTATTTTTCAAGCTAGGACAAAATTTATCAAACATACCCAAATCCATACTTTTGAAACAAAAATTTCCACTTGTCTTACCTTTAACAAAGCACAAATCTTATAGGTCTTACCTCTTTTCTTTAGATCAGACTTCTTTTCTTAGCACAGAGCTTTCATAGATTAAGTAGGATGATGTTCACTAGGGAAACATATCTATGTATGGATCTTTCACAGTTTTAGGTTAGATCTTCGCACAAAGCTCCTTTTTCCTCAGTTCCTAGCAATCACAGTTTCAGGTCCCGAAAACGAAACCATTTGTTGGCACAGGGGCAGACCCAGGGTTCAATGCTATAACAATGCACCAACAAAACCCTAACTACCGGCCCTTTCGACAACACATGCGAAGTAGATGAAGTCACACCCAAGGAAGAGGCAGGGGTGGTTGCAGGACTCCAGTGTATGCAACCTTAGCTGGGACACAAATCTATGATTTTAAAACCTTGACAAAGCACTTAGCAATATAGTTCATCAATGTTTAACCAGTATCTACTTCGCAGGTAAAACCCTAATTACAGAGCATCGCAGTATTCAACCAGATCTAGAATCTAGCAGCACTTAGCATGATGAAACAGATCAGATATAGAAGATTCAAGCACTAAGCACATTCACACAGGTCAAATCCAACATTTACTCTCATTATTAATCACAAAGAAACAACAAATGTACCTATCATTCATCTATATCAAATCACTAAGTAAGTAAATACATAACTACATCAAGACATCACACAAATCATTCACAACACAGGATGTACATGGTTCACCCCCACCCTGGGGCTATGTCCACCAACTCTCCGTCCTCTTTATTAGCTTTCTTCAATCTTCTTACATGCACAGAGCCTTCAGATCAACTTCATAGAGGATAGGAGATATGCACACTCTTCACTATATCCTCCTTCCCCAAGCTAGGTTACATCACAAAGCCTACATACAATCTCTTACAATCACTTGCACTTAGCCTTTCAAGTCTCACACAGCATGCACAAAGCACTTACAACTGTTACTTACACTCAACACCACTTACAACTGACTTTTCATTCGCACTTAGCCATTCATACTCATTACATCTCATAGCATCTATTTATACATTACAAAATTGGGCCTAAACATGGGTGATCCCATGGGCCGACATCCCCATACCCGTTACATAATCCCAAATCCCAAAAATCCATAAAAGGGGGTTGAGATCCCGCAATCTCCGCTTCATCTTGTGCTCCGCCTTCGATAGCCTATCGAAGTCCCAAAAATAGGTCTAACATGACCAAGGATCCTCACACTTGGTCAAGGGCCAACATGGACAGGTTAACCAAGTTTGCACATTTTTTCTCCATTGCCACAGACTTCAGTGCAACATAGGCCATAGATTTGTTCTTCAGGGAGGTTTTCAGATTACATGGTTTACCCAAGACCATTGTGAGTGACAGGGACATCAGATTCATGAGCACCTTTTGGCAGGAATTATTCAGGTTGGTAGGTACGACCTTAACCCCTAGCACCAGCGACCATCCTCAGACTGATGGTCAAACATAAATAGTAAACAAGTGGGTGGAAGGTTACCTCTGCAATTATGTATCAAGGAAACAAAAGGCATGGGTTAGGTGGCTTCATTTGGGAGAATACTTCTACAACACCACTCATAATATGCTTATTGGTATGACACCATTCAGAGCCTTGTATAGTTATGATCCTCTCTCCTTTGTAAGGATTGTCTTTGGTAATAGCAGGGCCCCTATGGTGCAGAATTGGATTCATCGGAGTCAAGATATACTCAGAGAACTGAAGGACCACCTGCAAAGGGCACATAATCAACAAAAGTTCCAAGAAGATAGGCACAGAGTGGAGCACACATTTGAGGTTGGTGATTTGGTCAACTTGAGGCTCCAATCGCACAGACATGCATCCATCAAGAGAAGTGGACCAAAAAATCTCCAAACCCAATTCTTTGGACCCTACAGGATCAACAAGAAGGTAGGGGTCGTGGAATATGAGCTTGATCTCCCTCAGAGAAGCAAAATACACAATGTTTTCCATGTGTCATGCTTGAAGAGAGCCATAGGAAAACACATCATTCCTATTAAGGAATTTCCACCCTTAGATGAAGAAGGCCAATTGATACTGATACCAGAAGAGGTACTAGAATTTCGTGAAAATAATCTAAGGAGGAGAAGCATCAAGTAATATTTAGTCAAATGGAATAACTTACCTATTGAGGATGCTACTTGGGAAAGTGAACAGGTGTTACAGGAGACGGGGTTAGAATTGCTTGTTGGAAAGAAATTTCTAGCAAGGGAGACTATAATGCCCCCACCTCTTGATGAAGAGGGTTGGAGAGACTCAATAGTATAGTCACCCCCACTAGACTATAGTCTCATGCACTTTGGGGAGAAAGTGAGCTAAAATCCATCAGCTAAGCTCAACGTTATATTATTAATTTGACTTTGAAAATGAAAGGTAACTCAATGAAAGAAAAGACCATGTGAGGGTAAGATAGGAGTTAACCCTAAGGGTTAACTAACTCAAGAGAGAAAAAGAATTTAGTTATAAAGGAAAGGAAGGGCGCACTTCTCACTAACCTATGGATTATTATTGCATTTTGCTTTTGGGCTTTAGAGCACAAAAATTTTGAGGGTATTGAGAATACAAACCCTAGAGGACAACTCAATGGTGAAAGATCTCACCTCACTTGTTCCAAGCTTGGTTTCGTGGATTCAATAATCCACCAAAATCATTCTACAGTAGCTATAGGTACCATCAACCATCCAGTGCAGAAGCAGGACATAACCTTGGGGGTTTTCAACAAGAGGGTGCACCATTGAGAGAAGGAAGATTCGATCCAGGAGTTTGAAAAGGATTTTGGACTTTTGGACACTTGGGTTTTCTCTGCAGGGCCTCAACCATAATCTCTAGTGTATTTGGAGAGATTTTTTCTTGCCATTTGATATTTTGGAGCTTGCCAAGAGTTGGAGAGAAGGAGGGTGCATTGGGAAATATATCTAGTCAGTTTGGAGGGGAAAATATTCATATCTCAGCCAAAGACTTCACCAAGGGGTTCACCTTTCCCATATATATCATTCCATAGATTTTCAGATTATTTGGATGTCTCCATCAACAGGGACGAATTATTGGGTCTCTGCAGTCTTAAGGAGGGCACAGTCCAGTTTGGGGTTTCAGTATTTTGAGGAGCATATCTTAGTATTTGAGCCTGAGACTTCAAGAGGGGGTTTATCTTGCCCCGATCTATCATTCCAAGGAGTTTTAGGTTATTTGGAGGGCTCCAGCATCAGGGCCAAATTGTTGGGCTTCTACAGCCAACCAAGAGGGCGCAACTTCAGCCAGGGGGGGTTTGGACTTGACCCTTCCAGGGAAAGAAGTTAATCTTGTATTGTACTCCAGCTTATATATAGCCTTGGGGGTTTATATCTTCATTCTTGAGAATTTTGTAGCATCTCTTATTCCATCCAGAGGCTTTCCTTGTTATTCTTCCAGATCTGCACATCTATTGTACCAGGTTATCTATATTATCTAAACAAAGGTCATATCTGTGTTGTTTGGTTCCATATCTGGTGTTTCTTGTTATCTCTGGTATTTATTTATGATGAATATTCATATCTATGTTATTATTCTTTGATAATTGAATATAAAAACCCTAAACACAACTCCATGAGAAAATTTTCATACACACATCCAAACAACAATTAACATAGAACAGTTAGTGTTTCCAGCGAAAAAATTGGCTTGGGAACATTACAGAAAAATGGTTAAATCTATTAGAAGGTTATTTCTATGTTAAAAAAAAAATTCAACAGGGAAAATATCACCTTCGCACTCCTCAAGGCTCTCTACCATGTCAAACATTGGTGGGAAACTTATTGGGAGCAAAGTTCCACAGAGGAATCTAGAATATATGGGGTCGAGCCCACTTGGGATTTTTTTGTGGATGCGGTCAAAGAACAATATTATCATGTTGATAAATATGAAGACCAATACATGAGATGGACCACACTACAACAAGAGAAGAGACAAACAGTGTCGGAGTTCACAAATACTTTCCATACCTTGCACACCAAGTTAGGTATCACAGAATCCAAGCGGCATCTGGTTCTGAAATACCGTGGGGAAAAATCAGTATGCAGAACAAAAATAATTATCTAGAAATAGCATATAAATAATGATATAACCAGAACGATACCACAATAATACCATAATAACACCAGAAAGAGCACTTTGATTACTGAGAGAAATGTTCACTTGCCTCTTCGAGGGGGCAACCTACAACAGAGACGAGCTCTATTGCAATAATATCCAAGAAAAAACTTCTCATACCCTATATTCCTATTTATACTAAATATATATATCCAAAAGAACAATCTAGAGGAAGATCCTTCTAGAAGAGAAAGCTTTTATTAGGTCTTCTTACATTTGACTTATTCCTCCTTATTGCTAGGCCTTATTAATATTGACCTTTATTACATGGAAATATATTATTCTACCCACTTGAGGGGTTAGGTAGGTTAGGTCCCTAACATTCCCTCCCCCTTAGAATCAGCCTTGTCTTGAAGGCTTGAGATGAGAAAATTGTTGCAGAATGTTAGCGGGCTCCCAGGTGGCATATGTTGGAGTTGTATCTTTCCAATGAACTAACACTTCCTTGATGGTACGCTGACGAAGACGATGCTCTCGCTGGTCTAAAACTGCTTGTGGCTGCAAACAGATGGATCTTTCTTCATCCAACTCGGGAAGGTTGGTTTGAGTTTGGCACTTAGTTCCAATCACCTTCTTTAAGCAAGAGACATGAAAAATAGGATGGAGCTTAGAATGATTGGTTAAAGCTAATTGATAGGCCACTGGTCCAACACGCTTGAGAACTATATAAGGACCATAAAATTTGGGTGCTAGTTTCTGAACATGTTCGTCCTTGAGTGAAGTTTTTTTATAAGGTTGCAACCGAATAAATACCTGGTCTCCTTCAACAAATTGTCGTTCTGAGTGACCTTGATCAGCTTGTTGCTTCATGTGATTTTGAGTCATGTCCAAATTCTCTTTGAGGGTACATAGAATAGCCTCGTGAATTGTAAGTGTTTGGTCAACCGCTTGTACCTTCGATACACCTGGCATGTAGGAGAGAACTGAAGGTGGATTTTGGCCATATACTGCTTCAAAAGGAGTCATGCGAGTGGTTGTATGGTAAGAAGTGTTATACCACCATTCAGCTAATGGTAACCATTGAGCCCATTGATTTTTCCTTTCAGAGGAAAAACACCTCAAATAAGTCTCCAGACACTTATTCACGACTTCAGTTTGACCATCAATCTAGGGATGATAGGTGGTGCTGAGATGCAATTGGGTGCCCTGGATTCTGGATAGTTCTTGCCAAAAATTGTTGGTGAAAGTTGGATCTCAATCAGAAACAATAGAATGAAGCATGCCATGAAGCTTGAAGATATGATCCATGAAAATTTGATCCATAGTTGATGCGGTAAATGGGTGTTGAAGAGCACAGAAATGAGCATACTTGGAAAGACGATCCACAACCACCATGATGATGGAATTATTTCCTGATTTAGGTAATCCCACAATAAAATCCATAGGGATGTCCCTCCAAATATCGGGTGGAATCGGAAGAGGTTGGAGTGTGTCGGGAGGTTTGATGGTTTCGCCTTTTTTGCATTGGCAAACATCACATTCTGCTACAAAAGTGTGAACTTCCTTTTTGATACCATCCTAGAAAAAAGAACATTTGACCCGGTCATATGTTTTGGTAAACCCTGAATGCCCAGCTATGGGAGTAGCATGAATCTTAGAAATCATCGTGGATTTAAGTTGTGATTGTTTACTTAAATACAAACGACCTTTGTAGCGAAGTTCATCGTTGTGCCAAGAGTACCATGGGGAAACTAGAGAGGTTGATTTCAATTGTTGGATCGTATGCGATATTTTAGGATCATGTAGCCATTATTAGTGCACATCTTTGAGCCAATCTGCTACAATGAAGGAGATGGGAAAAGGGAACCCTTCATCTTCATATTTTTGAGAAAGAGAGTCAGCTACCACATTTTATTTTCCTTACTTATAAATGATCTCATAATCATAACCAAAGATCTTAGTTACCCATTTTTGTTACTCTGGGGAGGAAGGTCGTTGCTCCAGAAAATACTTCAGGCTGTGATGATCTGTCTTAATTTGGAAGCATTGCCCCAGGAGATAAGGGCGCCAGAGATCCATTGCATGCATAATAGAAAACATTTCCTTTTCATAGATTGATTGGCCCAAATGGAGTTTGGACAATTGTTTGCTAGTAAAGGCCAAAGGTTTGCCTTCTTGCATAAGGACAACTCCAATTCCTCTGCCTGAGGCATCACATTCGAGGACAAAGGTTTTTGTGAAATCAAGAAGGTCTAAGACCAGAGTAGTACACATAGTTGCCTTCAAATCTTGAAAATCTTGATCTGATGTGAGAGTCCAAGTGAAAGAATTATTTTTAAGGAGAGCAGTGAGAGGGGTCGCAATCTTCCCATAATTTCGAACAAACTTGCAATAATAGTCGGTTAAACCCAAAAAACCACACAAGATTTTGATAGTCTTGGGGCAAGTCCAATCCTGCATTGCTTCAATCTTTTTAGAATCCACCTGGACACCAGCCTTTCCAACAATATGACACAAGTACTCTACTTCTGAGGCTCCAAAGGCACATTTAGATCATTTGAGGAAAATTTGGTGCTACGAGAGTAGATGGAGAATTTGATCCACATGGGAAAGATGAGATTGCCAAGTTTTACTATAGATGATAATATCATAAAAGAGAACTAAGACAAAATGACAGAGAAAAGGACGAAATACATGATTCATGAGGCTTTGGAAGGTGGAGGGGGCATTACATAGGCCAAAGAGCATGAACAAAAACTCATAGTGACCCTCGTGAGTTAGAAAGCCAATCTTGGGTATGTCAGCTTCCTACATACATATTTGGTGGTAGCCAGAACACAGATCAAGTTTAGTGAAGTATTGAGAACCACTCAACTCATCCAAGAGATCATCAATGACAGGAATGGAAAAATTGTCCTTGATTGTGAGCTTATTGAGGGAACGAAAGTCAAGACACATGCGCCAAGTACCTTATTTCTTAAGTACCATGACCAAGGGGGAAGAATAAGGGCTGGTATTGGGGCGGATAACACCCGCTTGGAGCAATTCCTGCACTATTTTCTCAATTTCATTATTTTGGGAAAAGAGGTGACGATAACGGAAAACATTGGGAGGAAGACTTCCAAGAACAAGGGGAATGGAATGATAATGAACACCACAAGAAGGAGGAAGTCCCTGAGGGGTGGAAAAAATAGCTTGATGTGTGGAAAGGATAGCTTGGAGGTCAGGATGCACAAAGGGTGTCTCAACGACTTGAATAGAATGGATTTGAGCAATGATACCGGAGTGGCCTTTCTTGAGGATATTTTCCATATGATGGGAACTAATGATCTCAGGAGAACCAGTTGTGAGACTACCTTTGTCCTTCCTATTGGAATTGCATGGTTAATTCCTTAAAATCCATAGGAATGGGACCCAAAGTGCATAACCATTCAACAACTAGCAGAGTGTCACAACCTCCCATGTCAATGGAAACATATGAGATTTCAGTTGGTAATGTCCAATTTGAAGACGAACATTTTCACAATGCCCACCACATTTCATGGACCCACCATTGTCTATCATGATTTGAAAATGATTGATAGCCCGAATATAGCAATTGGTTTCCTGGGCAATGCGGTGATGAATAAAATTGTGGGTGCTACCACTGTCAACAAGGATGATGAAATTCTTGTGCTTAATGTATTCAATGATATTGAGTGTTTGTGGGGCCAAGAAGCCAGTGAGGGCATGCAAGGAAATAAGTGGGTCAGTAGGCTCCTAGGTGGCATCGGGAAGGGAGGAAAACTGTCACATCCTCTTCAAGAACATCTTCGAAAATGTCCATAAATATTTTTTATTCCTTACACTTGAGCCACGGAAAATATTTTTCATCACAATTATAGAAAACACCCTTCAGTTGGCGTTCATCCATTTCATCCCTAGTTAGTTTCTGGACCTTGAGGGGAGTGATAGGGGGGTTAGGATTAGTGGGTCGAGGGAGAGGAACAAAAGGGGGTTTTTTGTTCTGGGAAAAAACAACTTGTTGGGCCTCTTTAGCACGTTGATTAGCTTCCAACCAAGTTGGAGGCGGGCCATGAGAACCTGGGATCGGATTTCATTCTTGAGTCCACTGATAAAGTATTCACGAAAGAACGCATCTGACATGCCCTCTATTCGAAAGGCCAAATGCTCAAAAGTAGTGATGAAGTCTTCCATTGTGCCTGACTGTTTCAACTTAGTCAAATGACTGAGATAGTGGGTATCAGTATCAAAGCGGGCATAAAGCTCAGCAACAAACTGGGTCCAGGCAATATACCCCTAACGTGAATTTTTTCACCATTTCCACCATTTCCAGCGTTCAGGATCTAGATAGAGGATAGCATAGAGAATTTTGGCCAACTCGTTAGTATAACCATGCAGAGAAAAATAATGCTCCATTTGAGTGACCCAACCCATAGGATCAGAGCCATCAAATTTATTTACCTCTACGCAGGGAAGACAAGGTTCACAATGAAAAGAGTTGGATTGAAAATGCGGAGACTGAAAGGAATAAACAACATCAGGTTGGTCTGATGAGGAAGGACTCGTAGGGAGGTTCACCAATTGATTGAAAAGAGACTGGAGGGAGGAAAATTGGGTTGTGAGGTTGGATTCCAACATCTCATCATTAGGAGCTACCTATCGATATGCTTTCAAAATTGAGCAGAAATTTAGGCACCAGAACAAATGGGAATTTGGGTCTGCAAATCTACAGCAAACAAAGCATGGTAAAGACGACCTTAACCAACAACCTCTAGACAACCATCCCAAGACACAAGACAAAAAAGGTAAATTAAAGACGAAGAATGACATTGGGAAGTGGTGTGACTTCCACATAAGCCCCTGGCACAACACCAATGAATGTCGCTCGAAACAGTCATTGGTGGTCGAGGTCAAAGACATGGAGCCAAACCCTGATTCAGAATTCGACCCAGAAAATATTGAAAACGGACATATCATCAACACAGACCCCACTTCTATTGTCGCGACCACAACAATTCATCTAGAAGAACTAGTAGATCATGAATAGGGGGGACACCTCTTCCATTCACATATGTGGGTGAAGGGGACCCCATTGCATTTAATTATTGACAACAACATCCAAAAGAACCTCATCTCAGCTAAGGTCGTCAAATAGTTGGGGTTGTCAACAACACCACACCCACAGCCATACAACATCAGGTGGCTTCACTAGGAACAAGATCTTCGCGTCAGCCAACAGTGTCTCCTATCCTATGGCATCCATCCCTTCAAGGATGAGGTAGTTTGTGATATTCCCCCTCTTGATGTTTGTGATGTTGTTTTGGGCCAACCATATATGTGGGAACGTCATGTTGTCTATGAGTCCAGACCCCGTAGTTTCATTATTACTCTGGGAGGTCATCTCTACAGGATACCGGAGGTAGTTCCGACTAATAATCCACCAAAATAACACCACAAGGTAATCTTTCATACTACAAAATTCATCCTCTTCACAGTCTGTTCAAAGGATGCACAAAATACCACTACAACCACTACAACCTCAACACCTTCTATCCAACAATAACAAATTGTCGAAGAGACAGGAGATATTGTTTCTTCACCTACAATGGGGCCTACACAATGCCCCATCCAACCTAGAGACAACATGTTGATGGAACAGATTCAACCCCTCCAACAACAGGTTTGTGACAGTCTTCCACAAGCCAAGCAACACAACTTCTCCAACAAGGCACGCAACTCACCAAGCTTCAGATTCATAAAATCCTTTTCCCTCATCGTTGGGCACTCAATTAAATGGAGACAATTGCTTTTTAAGGGGTGAGGATTGATCCAGGTGGATATTGGTGGCCATCCACCTATTCCAAATGGCTCCTCTTGGCAGTTTTTAGTGCAACATGTTCTTCTGTACTTCTTTGTAATTGTGGGTTCTACACTTATGGGGTTGTATGAAGCCCTACACATCTTCCAGTTGGATACTGGTGGCCTCCCACCTAATCCAACTAGCTTATTTGGTATGTTTTCATATCATCACATCTTGATATACTTCCAGGTCTATTTTGGGGCCCTAAACAGTCATTTTTTGGCTCGCCACAATCAGAGTACGATGACGTAATGCATAGTGCTCAAAAATACCTTTCAAATGGACTATCACGCGACTAAAACGAAGATCGTATGCAAAAGTTACGACCCTGGGAAGTCAATGTACTAACTTAGCCAAACGGGGCTCATGTGACTTTTGGTGTTTCATCTCCTAGGGTTAGGTTTTTGGATGTCTAAGGTTTTGGCATTCCTGCTTATCATAAAAAGGCCTTCAGAGCCTCATTGTAATCATCTTCTTGTGAATGAGCGTAGTCGTCACACCTCTTCTTAGAGATAAAGCTGCCAGCATTCTAGCGAGTCTTGCACTCTGTATTTTTACAATCTCTTTACAATTCTTTCATTAATAGAAATCAAGTATTGTTGTATTTCTCTGTTTCTGGAAATTTTCATGAGTATTTCATTATAATTTCTCTGCTGTCATTTTGTTCTGAACATAATCTAGATCAGGTTGCCAAGGTCATGTACCTAGAAAACAATGTTAGACCTTCCTGGAACAAGACAACATATGATGATTAAAGCCTCAAAATCAAAGGGGAATCATCAAGAAACCTTTTTGTCCCAAAATTGCAGTAGTATGGAAATTAATATCATCAATAAAGAAGCTATGACGGCTGCAAATTAAACCATCAAAATCAAGTGTGTGATGTTGGAACAAAAAGCTAGCAAATAGTAGAGAATCTTCCAATAATTAAACCAAGACTTTGATATCAAAGGAGGGTTGTTATTAAGTGTTATCAGCAAAGCTTTATAACAGCCTTATGGTTTTCGCAAACTTTTGCTACAACAACAATTTCTAGCCACTAAATCCAACAAGTAATCCACCCAAACAATAACCCTTCAATAGTAGATCAATTATGACAGCTTGCAAGCAAATTTCAGTGGTAGAAAACTTGGAAAAGAGTGAGAGAAAGTGAGTTTGTTGCATCACTAATGGATGTAGCTAAATGATTATTACAATATCTAGATTACTTGGAAAATCAAGACGCCCTTAAGGCACAATATTGCTTAAAAGCATGTAGAATTAAATTCCAAACTGAACAATCTAATCTTCTTGAAATTGTGTTTACCAATGCACAATATTCAATCTTCAATGAAAAATATTAGTGCCTTATCTATTGGGTTATGGAGTCTCTTGTTTATGATGTAGGGTTTATTACTCCTCTAGGGGTGTAACCCTTTTTACTCCCTAGAGTAAACAAACCTTAGCAAGGTAAATCTACAAGGGTGTAAGCCTTTTTACTCCTTGTAGCAACCTTTTTTAAATCCTTCTCAATAAAAATAAAAGAGAGATCCTTGATGGAGGGTGTATTCTTTTATACTGCTCCAAGGGTTTGAAAAAATAACCTTGAAATAAAGAAGAAACACATACAATTGAAGAAGTTCCTTACCTAATCCAAGAGATAGCATGAAATACCCTTACTCATCAAGATATTCCACCACAATATCCAAGAACAAGCATGCAAGAGAAGTCGTTATCATTCCTTCAACCAATAGACACGTAGAGAATTCAATTGCACAAGAGACAAGATAAAGTGAATTTCCCAATTAGGGCAAAAATTTCACCAAGATTTATGTAATTCTCAAGTGAGTTATGTCTAAAATGAAAGTGAGATGACCTCTATTTATATGAGGTCATCTAAAACCAATTTGTCCACATAAAAAAGTCAACAAAAAATTAAAAGAGGGCCAACCCTATTTAGTTTCCTTTACAACTTACAAAATAAAAATTACATAAATTAAATCCCCTAGAAGGGTGACGTCATGCCCTAAAAGGGTAACACTAAGCCCAAAAAGTGAAATGTTGAGCCTCTAGATGAAATTTGTTGGACCTCCAAAGGCCATGTGTCCATATATTGTGCTCTAGATTTCATTTCATGCATCTTCCTTCTTCAAACCACATCACCTCTATTCTAGAACCATCAATCCCATCAAAACCCTAGCCTCCACATGAGGCAAAGGCTTAGAAGGTGACGTCCTGGGCCTCCAAAGGCCAATTTCCAAGTGCAAGGGGATACGATGTCATCACCTAGTTCTTTCCAAGTGCCTCCAAAGCAAATGCCATCATCTCAAGTGTGCAATGGCTCCAGGATCTTCTATGGATCATGTGGTGTATGACATCCATCCTTGGGGTTTTCAACCCCCCATCAAGGTCAAAATGGAACAATTCATCCATGGAATAGATTACACCTAGAAAGGTCCTACAAATACAAACAAGTACGCCCTCCAAGGGTCCACAAGTCACGTGTATCATTCCAAGTAATCAAGAGGAAAGATTATGAAGGCGTGATCCTCTTAAGTTCATCTACAAATATTGTCAGGTATGTAAGTATAGATGGACTTATGAATCTGAGACCTAGAAGGATGAATAAATTCATAAGAGAGATCTAAATCATGATAAAGTAATCTTCAGTATGGGGAGTATCTCTTAGCATAAAGGAAAAATTCAACAACAAGAAGAAGTAAGAGTTGAAGAGGAAAGAAAGAAGAAACCAAAGAAAATGTAGAAGAGAAGGAAAAGAAGAAAAGGGAAGCTAAAATTGTAGCAGCAAAAGTAGCGACAGTAGTGGAGGCAAATAAGAAGAGAAAATAAAAGGAAGAAAATGAAAAATGAATAATCATGAGAGAGAAAGAAAAGAAGAGGAAGAGAAGAAAATAAAAGAAGAAGAAGAAAAGGGGCAAGACACCGACCCAGTGGAAATTTATAATATAGAAACATCTTCCAACATACCCCTTACCGGAGACCACTTACCTCTAGGGGAGATTAGACTAGGAGGATTCACACTTTCCAAAGCTAAGAAAGTGGCAAATATGAACTCATTTAGATTTGACCGAGACTCGGGCGAAATCATTCAGCAGAGCATGAAAAGACTGCATGTTTCCATAATTACCCCACTTTCAGACACTACAAAGACAGTTGTATTTGAGGATATTAGAGAGAAACCCCTGGCTATCTCTTCATAGGCATAGCACTCGCTCAATCTTCTGAGTAGAATATCAAGAGCATGGTTCAAGAGATCTAGGACTATAAAGAAAATATCTAGAGCCTAGAAGAAGAAGAGATATTCTACAAAAGTGATAGGACCGGCATCACTAAATTCAGGATAAGTGCCAATAAAGTCAAGAAGGAGTTCCAAGACTCAACAAAGCATCTATATATTGGCATGCAAGAATTTCATAAAATAGTTTCTCAAATAACCTCACTACTATACATAGCTAAAATGGAGAATTTTGAACTCATTGGAACAAGAACGACTATGGATGAAATGAAGAAGTGGGAAGAGGAGAAACCTAATGATCCTACAAGCCTCCCAAGGATGAATCACGGATAAATCTGGTTGAATTATCCATATCTCACCAATTTCCAAAGAACAAGAGAGAGACTAGAGAGAAATTTTAAAAACTCCTTCAATATGTGCACAAGGTTACACACAACAATCACCAGACTTGCAACCAAGTGCAACTTGCCTAAAATTGGTGATCTAGGAAAGCTCAGGCCAAATGACCAAGTTCAAGTTGAGCTAGAAGAATCCATGTGTTCCATAGAGTTGGCTGCATGGATCCCGCAAAGAGTGAACAACGCCATGATGAGTGAACATTTAGTAATACCTTCAAAAGACCATAATTGAATTCACCCTTTCTAGTTCACACTAAAAAGGGATATGAAGACTATGTCCAAAAGTTTATCAGTCCATGATGTCACTTTAGAAAGCATGTTGTTCTCTAGGGTCATATTAATATCCACCTATCATGAAGTGTGGAAAGCCTACATTAGGGACAAAGGAAAGGAGAAACCAAGAGATCCATTCTAAGTTGTACAATATTTTATTTTTGTAAAGTAGGAAAGAAAAAAGATAGGGAAAACCAAAAGTTGTAATTGTCATTGGGGAATTCAATAAGTCCTAAGAAACAATTACAAACTCAAATATATATGACAAAGAGCACCCACTTTGAAGAGGCTCTTACATTTTGTAATTTTGAGAACCATTTTTTAAATCTTAATAGCAAGAACCCCTCAGTGCCATTTTGGAGGAGGGGGAATCTGATTCTGGTGATGTATTGTTGTGAACTTTTTCCAGTTAATTCATTATCACTATGAAGGTTGTAAGGTTACATTTCTCATTTCATAGACTACTCTTGTGTGAATGTTGTATCTTTGTAGTGCATTTCTTTTCCAATATCAATGTTCTAAGATGATGAATAGATATATTTGAATGAGTTATTGCTACAGACTATTCTATGCATGTATTTGTTCATATACTACCAATCCTTGTCTCTTTGGAAGCTAATTGTTTATTATAGGTAGGAATTAGTTATTTTCCGATATGTTCATTTTTTCAATAGTTTGCTCCTAGCTAGGATAGGATAGATTCTACTTAATTTTTTCATTTAGTTTAGTTCATATTTGCATCTCTTGCATTTTTGTGTTTCAAACCCACACATACCCACTCATCCCAACAATGGAAGTTAGGCCAAAGTCTCGATGAGACTCTTATTCCAAACATTGTGAAGTCCAATTGGGATTTCATATTGGAGAGTACCCATGTCTTTCGAAGGGCATTTTGAAAGCGTCAACATCCCCCAAAGCAACAATTGGTAAATATGTTATTTTTCATACTTAATTTATAAATCCAAGACTCAAGTATATATCTACAATATTATTTATTCTATGTTATAATGGATATTAGTTTCCTTTGTATATATACTTTATTTTTAGGGATGTTTACATTCCCTGGCAAGGGGTTGTAAGTGTAGCCATAACTACTAAATGTAACCTCTTTTCAACTAATAACTATTAAGTGTAATCTTAGTTGTATATTCCATTGTGCTAGAGTAGATTATACAACTTCTTTAAGTACTCTACTAAGAAAACATTGAACAAGGTATTATAATCTTGATTAGAAGCTCCAAACTGCCTCACAAATTGTTATGTGGCAAGAAATCGTTGTTGTTGTGAGATTTATTATATGGGACAAAATTATTATTGAAATAGTTAATCTTAGAGGATATTTTGAATATTATACTAATTATTATGTCAATCTTTGTGAAATACAAGAGATTACAAATAGAATATAACATCGGAATCTAGAAAAATCTCATATTGTTGATGCACGTATGTAAATTTTATTTGAGATGCCTATTGCTCACATAGTCAATAGGGGAATTTCATATTGTGTTGAAGTCTCTATGGATGTAAAAGTTGTTTAAAGGAAGCATATTCCTTTATAGTTTCAATAGACAAATATGTAGAAGAGTGATCAAGAGATTAGGGTTTTTCTTAATAAGATCTCATTCTATGTAATTTGGGTTTTCCTTTCCCCTGACATTAGGAGATTCATTTATTTTATGTAGATGATTATGCAACAACTTTGGATAAAGTAAAAAAATAATGTTCAAGGGATTATTGATTGGACTGCTCCCACCTTTGCTCACAAACTATTAGAGAAGATTAATCCTTCCATTTCTACTTTTATTAGGGTTTTTTCCCACACTGGAAGAATCATCAATTATTAGTTTGTCTAGCGTTGATGATGAAAACAAAACTCTCAGAAAATCATAGATTCCAAATGAAGATAAGTGGGAGAGGATTCAATGAGTATTTGTGCTATGTAATACCTCTACAATTAGAATGGAGGGAATGGTGTATGATGTGATTATGTTAGGGTCCTAACCCGCACATAGGTAGATCAATATATTCGGATGTAATAAAGGTCAATATTATAAGGCCTTTCAATAAAATAGAATAAGGCGGATGTAAGAAGACCTAATAGAAGCTTCCGCTTCTAGAAGGATCTTCCTCTAGATGCTTCTCTTGATAGACATATTTAGTATAAATAGGGGTCAAGGGTATGAAAAAACCTAGCTTGGAGATTATTGTAACAGAGCGCTACTCAACTAGAGGTTGCCCCCTCGAAGAGGCCCGTGAACATTGCTTTCTGAATCAAAGTGCTATTTATGTTGTTGTTCTTATATCATTTCTGTGTTATTGTGGAGATTATGCTGGTTATATTACTGTTATTCTGCCATTTCTAGCATTTTATTTCTGTTATGCATATTTATTATATATGGTATCTTGCAAGTGGTATCAGAGCACTTTCCTTGGAAGAAAATGTGGGATTTTTTATTTTTCAGGGTAGAGACGTATTCTGGCGTCTTTAAGCACATAGATCTATCGTTATGTGCATAAACCCACGGTTGAGGGATTCATACACGCAGGAAATACAAGTGGTTCTTAAGCGCACATATGTTGGCCACCCTTGTAACCCCTGTTGGTACCCCTTCGAGTGGTAGCGCATCAAACAACACCTGTGTATGGATCGACCTAGATTTCCTGAAGCCCTCTTTAGATAAACCTATCGGTCGCCAAACTACTATAGTTTCATCGAGAACAACACTCGGGAAGATACTCTCTAGTACCTGGGTAGTCGGGTAGTACGGCTAAGGGTACGGTCTATCCTCCTTAGTTAGTGCCCTGAGATATTGGGCCGAGTACTACTGTTGGACCCCGCACGTATATCAGAG
>ML789066.1:5643-16138 GCA_009831015.1 Picea engelmannii | reverse complement strand
AGTGCCCTGAGATATTGGGCCGAGTACTACTGTTGGACCCCGCACGTATATCAGAGAGCTATAGCACAGGGAAAACCCTTGTTTGTAGAACCCTTGAATACCTAACCCTTGGGGGACAGAAACATAAACAAATTAAAATAGACCAGATCTATTGCCGCGCAACTCTGTTCGGGTTGCCAAGTAAATACACATTTCTTTCTGGTTAAGCATTTTGGGATTTCATCACTACAGTATTCTTAAGACTGGAGTATAACTCCATAGGTGTAAAATAAATTAAAATGAGTCTGGAAATTTTTTCACCATTATTTGAGACCTATTCCATTGGATTCATCTCTTTGCCCTTATCAAATTCATCCATATCTTTTTTCGGCAAAATTTTTGACCCCGCCGCCCCTTTTCAGTTCACCCATCCTCATGGCCCATACCCATAGCCAAGATCTGGAAACTTGCTTCAACACCTTGCAATCTGGTTTCCTCGAGACCCAAAAAGAAGTGAAACAACTCAGTGCTATTGTTTCCTCCATCGATTCATCCATTAATACAACCATAAATACAACCATGCAATCCTCAATGGAGGAAGTCAAACAAGAACTGACCACCTAGCTTGAATATATCTTTGCATCACTCTGCACCAAACTGAAGATCCCTACATATGACCCTTTCTCTTAAGAACCTCCAAAGACCGAAGGAAAACATTTCTCCCATTCCCATACCTTTCAGCCCCATCACTTTCAACGTGACCTACGCCTTCCGCGGGTGGATGTGACCAAATTTGATGGCTCGGACCCCACTGGTTGGGTAACCCAAATGGAACATTATTTCTCTTTATACGACATTACAGATGACTTGGCCAAACTCCGGTATGGTGTTCTCCATCTAGATCAAGAACGTTGGCAATGGTGGAAATGGAGAAAAACTTCCCGTCAAGGGTATATTGCTTGGACCCAATTTGTGACTGAGCTTTATGAATGCTTTGACATGGACACCAACCATTTGGGCCATTTGACAAAGTTGAAACAATCAGGAACAGTAGAAGACTTCATAGTTGCCTTTGAGCGCCTGGCTTTTCGAACATAGGGCATGATTGATGCTTTCTTTCGAGAGTGTTTTATCAGTGGCCTCAAGGAGGAGATTCGGGCCCATGCCCTCATGGCTCGAACCTTGAGTTGGGTGGAGGATACTAAAAGAGATAAAGAAGAACAACAGGTTGTATCCTCTCAACCGAAAACACTCCTTTATCCCTCACCCTAAACCCATCACTCCCTCTACTCCTTCTGCCCCATTAAAGATCCAAAAATTGACCAGGGCTGAAATGGATGAATGCCAACTCAAAGGCCTTTGTTATAATTGTGATGAAAAATATTTTTGGGCCACAAGTGTCAGGAACAAAATCTTTTTATGGCCATCTCTGAGGATATTTCGGAAGAGAATGTTGAAACTCCCCTTATGTCTAAGTCACCTAAAATCACTGACATAACTCCTCCCTCAGAGCCTCCCGAAGTAGAACCGGTCATTTCCCTCAATGTTCTCACTGGCTTCTCCACTCCCCAGACCCTCAAGTTAATCAGTTACATCAAGCATTAGAAGTTCATCATTCTAGTTGATAGTGGAAGCATCCATAATTTTATTCATCACCGCATTGCCCAAGAAACTCATTGCTACATCCATGCTGTCAACAATTTCCAAATCATGATTGCCAATGGTGGTTCCATGAAATGTGGAGGGCGCTGTGAAAATGTGTGTCTCCAAATAGGTGACTACCACCTAAAATCCCATATGTTTGTTATTGACATGGGTGGTTATGACATTGTGTTGGGTGCAGACTGTCTAAGAACTTTGGGTCCCATTCTCATGGATTTTAAGGCATTAACCATGCAATTCGAGCAGGAAGGCCACCAATATAAATTCCAAGGTATCACTGCTGGTTCACCTAAGGTCATTAGTTCCCATTGCATGAAAAATCTCCTCAAAAAAGGTCATTCTAGTGTCATTTCCCAACTCCATGCCATACAAGCAACAGAGACACCCCCGGTGCCGCATGATCTCCAAGCCCTCCTTTCTAAACAGCAAATGGTATTTTCCACTCCCTAAGGACTCCCTCCTTCCCATGGTGTTCATGATCATTCCATTCCCCTTGTACCCGGAAGCCTTCCTCCCAATATCCGTCCATATCGCCACCCCTTCTCACAAAAAAATGAAATTGAGAAAATGGTCCAGGAACTCCTTAATGCAGGCGTTATCCACCCTAGTACGAGCCCTTACTCTTATCCTGTAGTCATATTCCTGAAGAAAGAAAGTTCTTGGAGAATGTGTCCTGACTTTCGTGCCCTCAAAAAATTGACCATTAAAGACAAATTTCCCATTCCTGTCATTGATGACCTCCTGGATGAATTGAGTGGCACCCAATCCTTTACTAAACTTGATCTTCGCTCGGGCTATCACCAAATACGTATGAAAGAGGCAAACATTCCCAAGACGGCCTTTCGCACTCACGAGGGCCACTATGAGTTTTTGGTCATGCCCTTTGGCTTGTGTAATGCCCCCTCCACCTTCCAAAGCCTCATGAATCATGTCTTCCGTCCCTCTCTCCGTCATTTTATCTTAGGTTTCTTTGATGATATCCTCATCTATAGAAAAACCTAGATAGACCATCTTACTCATGTGGATCAAGTTCTCCATCTATTCTCTCAGCACCAACTTTTCCTGAAACAGTCTAAATGTGCTTTTGGTGCCTCAGAAGTAGAATACTTGGGTCATCTGGTTGGAAAGGATGGCGTCAGGGTGGATCTGAAAAAGATTGAAGCTATGCAAGACTGGCCACACCCAAAGACTCTCAAAATCTTGCGTGGATTTCTGGGCTTAACAGGGTATTATTGCAAGTTTGTTAAGAACTATGGAAAGATTGCAGCACCTCTCACTGCTCTCCTCAAAAATAACTCTTTCACTTGGACTCCATCTACTGCTCAATATTTTCAAACCTTGAAGATGGCCATGTGCACCACTTCGGTTCTGGCCCTTCCTGATTTCACAAAGACCTTTGTGTTGGAATGTGATGCCTCAGGGAAAGGAATCGGTGTTTTCCTTATGCAAGAGCGTCGACCTTTGACCTTTACCAGCAAGTAACTATCTGAAAGGAATCTGGGCAAACCCATTTATGAAAAGGAAATGTTGGTTATTCTGCATGTCATCGATTTGTGGCGTTGGGGCAACGCTTCCAAATTAAGACCGACCATCAAAGCCTCAAGTACTTTTTGTAACAACGCATTTCCTCCCCAAAGAAACAAAAATGGGTGACTAAGTTCTTTGGATATGATTATGAGATTATTTACAAGAAGAGAAAAGATAATGTAGTGGTGGATGCACTGTCCCAAAAATATGAAGAAGAAGGATCCATTTTTTCTCTTTCCTTCATTGTACCCGATTGGCTCCAAGCTGTGCGCCAGGAATGGCTTTAAGATCCCAAAAATTCACATCTGATCCAGCAATTGCAGACCAAGGCTCAGGCTCCCTCATGGTACTCTTGCCTCCAGGATGAGCTTTGATACAAAGGTTGTTTGTATTTAAGTAAACAATCAAAGCTTAAATCCACGGTACTTTCTGAGCTTCATGCTACACCCACAGCGGGGCACTCAGGGTTCACCAAAACATATGACAAGGTCAAATGTTTTTTTTTCTGGGATGGTATGAAATACGACATCCGTAATTTTGTCGTTGAATGTGAGGTGTGTCAACGCAACAAGGGAGAAACAGTCAAATCTCTAGGCACACTACAACCGCTTCCGATTCCACCTGTTATTTGGAAGGATATCTCTATGGACTTTATTTCCGGCTTACCCAAATCGGGGAACAAATCAGTCATAATGGTGGTTGTGGATCGCCTTTCCAAGTATGCTCATTTCTGCGCTATTCAACACCCATTTACTACATCCATGGTGGCTCAAATTTTCATGGACTAGGTCTTCAATCTTCATGGCATGCCGCACTCTATTGTTTCTGATCATGACCCAACTTTCACAAGCAATTTTTGGAAAGAATTGTTTAAGCTACAGAGCACCCAATTGCATCGTAGCACATCTTATCGTCCCCATACTGATGGTCAAATGGAAGTTGTCAACAAGTGTTTGGAAACATATCTGAGGTGTTTTGCCTCTAAAAAACAACATCAGTGGGCTCAATGGTTACCCCTAGCCGAATGGTGGTACAACACTTCCTACCATACAACTACTCTCATGACTCCTTTTGAAGCGTTATATGGATAGAAGCCACCTTCAGTTGTCTCATACTTAGCAGGTACCTCGAAGGTCCATGTGGTTGACCACACACTTACAGTTCGAGAGGATATTCTTCGTACCCTTAAAGAGAACTTGGTCATGGAACGGAATCGCATGAAGCAACAAGCAGATCAAGGTCGCTCTGAACGTCAATTTGCAGAAGGGGATCAAGTGTTTCTGTGACTGCAACTATACAAGCAAAATTCCCTCAAGGCCGAGAATTGTCAGAAGCTAGCGCCCAAATTTTATGGTCCTTATACAGTTCTCAAGCGTGTGGGACAAGTCGCATATCAGTTAGCTCTGCCCAGTCAGTCGAAGCTACATCTTGTTTTTCATGTTTCATGCTTAAAGAAGGTGATTGGAACTAGGTGCCAAATTCAAACCAACCTTCCATAGTTAGTTGAAGAAGGATCCATTTGGCTACAACCAGAAGCAGTTTTGGACTAGCGTGAGCGTCGCCTGCATCAAAGAACCATCAAGGAAGTGCTAGTCCAGTGGAAAGATACGACTCCAGTAGATGCCACTTGGGAACCAACTACCATTCTGCAGCAGTTTCCACATCTCAAGCCTTGAGGACAAGGTTGTTTTTAAGGGGGCAGACATGTTAGGGTCCTAACCCGCACATAGGTAGATCAATATATTCGGATGTAATAAAGGTCAATATTAATAAGGCCTTTCAATAAAATAAAATAAGGCAGATGTAAGAAGACCTAATAGAAGCTTCCGCTTCTAGAAGGATCTTCCTCTAGATTCTTCTCTTTATAGACATATTTAGTATAATTAGGGGTCGAGGGTATGAAAAACCCTAGCTTGGAGATTATTGTAACAGAGCGTTGCTCGACTGGAGGTTGCCCCCTCGAAGAGGCCCATGAACATTGCTTTCTGAATAAAAGTACTATTTTTGTTGTTGTTCTTATATCATTTCTTTGTTATTGTGGAGATTATGCTGGTTATATTACTATTATTCTGCCATTTCTAGCATTTTATTTCTGTTCTGCATATTTATTATATCTGGTATCTTGCAAATTAGTAATTGGAACTACCTTTTGGTTGATTAAATCCACCTTCTAGGTCATCAACAAACCTTAGGGGTGTTGTAAAAAATTGAAACACATCAATAAAGGTTGGAGGTCTATAAAGGTAGGGTACCTCTGCATTACAAGTTATCAATGAATGTAATCATGCACCTAAATAATTTTAAGATCATCTAGAGGATTTTCCTCTCTTCTCATGTGTCTTGTATTTCTCTCTCTTTCATGTACAACTTCTAATATAATTACATTTATGTTTATTCTTTGCATGTCATTCATGGCCATTATATTAGTTTGTTGGGATATTAGAGTCATAGTTGACGAAGGAACGTATTTCATTTTCCTCCCAAAGTTATTTTATGTCATTAATATAATATAATAATATTTCAAATTGCGGAGGATATTTATAATTAGGATTTTGGAAATGATGTTGCATTGAAATATATTTCCAAAAAAATATATTTTGTCTACAATTTATAGCATAATTGCTTTATGTTGTGTTTAATTCATCGGATTTATTTAATTATGCATAGATGATTCTCTATATAACTTTTATGAATAAGAATTTTCTATAAATATTTCTAACATTACAATTCCATTTATGTTTTATTTATGTCTTATTTATCCATTTTATTACATTACAGTCATATGAAAAGGTATGAAGGTGCATTTTAGAAATGGCTTGGTAAAATATGAAGCATGTACTACATTTGATTACCTAGTCGAGCTAAATTTAAAATTATATGAAAAAATTTACATCTACAATGATTGTATCTTTGAGTTTGGAAATATTTGTTTAATGATTATATGAAATATTAAGGATTAACCTTCTTTCATCAATAACCAGCTTGTGATCTAATATAAAGAGGATTGTTTTCCAACTTTTTTCTTGGCTTAATAGAAACACATGGGATGAAAACATCTAAATTGACATTATTTCCATGTAGAAATATTTTGTTAGCTATAAGGAATTGACATGTTCATATTCTGAGAAGAGCGTATTTATGTCATAAATGTACATTTAGCTAGTTGCATTCATTTGAAGAACTGTATCATTTACTTCATGAAACAAGTTTGCGTTGCAACATAGTCCCTGCCAAGTAGGTTACAAGGTAAATTGTGGAAAATGGGGTCGAATTGTAAATGACGAAAGTGTTAGGTGCAAAATGTATATCACAGAAATGTTGTGTGCAACATGTATATCACAAAACATGGGGCATAAAATTTCGTTAGCACTAAGTCACGACCCCGCAGAGAGATAATTGGTTAAGTGTGTCAGGTTGAAGTGGGATAGGAAAAAGTAGTAGAGGAATATGGAAACTGCATCGAAGATGTGGAAAGCAGCATGAAGCACAGGTGGTATCCATGCAGTAAATGACGCGTGGAATGTAGAGCACCATTTATTTTTTGACTGTATTTAACAAAATATAATTTGTGCATAGTGGAAGAAAAAAATTGGAAATTTAAATGCATTTTTCATATAGACTGGTGAAAGATAAAAATGTATGAGGACATAAATTTAAAAGGAAATAAGAAAACAATTTTATTTGAAATATCTCAAAAAATAAAAGTTTGTTACATATTACTGGAAATTTTGAAATATATCAAAAAATAAAAGTTTGTTACATATTACTGGAAATTTCAATGCATTTGTCATATAGCCTGGGATTGGGGCTCCTGCGGACCATAAGAGAAATATGTACAAGAAACAGGACCGTAGAAAGAATATAGAGTGCAATACTTGCAAAAAAATAAATTGAAAGGTATAAGTGTTTGGCTACACATTTCTATTTAAAGAAATGGGATAACTGGGTTGATAAACAAAGCAGGATGCGATCAGTAGACTTACAGTGATGGTACATATGATCCCTTTTTCTATTTGCTTGTGGTTGTCGTTTCATTGATGTCATTGACAGTTGTTGGAATCGTGGCAAATGCATGTTGCCTTTCGTCGACGGCCTGCTTCAAATCCCTTTCGAGCCATTCTTCAATGTAGCTTCTCATTGGGGTGACATTGATCTCATTCTGGATTTTTATCTTGAAGACATCGTTTTCTAATTCCCAGAAGTCAATATAAAGATTACACAGAGTCTGATGAATTTCCTCATTCTGTACTAAATAGTCAACTAGCAAGTCATCGACGTGATCTTGATCATATTCAAGGATGATGTAAAACTTTTCCAAAGACAACGCCTTAAACATATCAACCTCTTTATTGAACTCTTTCCTAGTTAAGGGCAAGGAGTTTGCGATTAATTCGGGGTCTTGGAAGTCATTGGTCTTTTTGACTAAGTTTATTCTTGGCAACCTTGTGAATAATTTATCTTTATTTAATATGGCTTGTTCACATGACTGAACAATGAGATGTAGGTTCTTCACTATTTCTTTCCAGCATGCATTTAATTGACCAATCCGGTTTATGGATGCAATATCTTGTTGTCTTCTTTTTGTTTCTGTCATATTGTTAACAATGGTGCCAAAATGAAGGACCGTGTTTAAATAGAAATGTTCTTCATCTTTTAACTCCGCCTACAAATGTTTGAGCAAACTATGTGCCCTGGTTCCCAGGGAAGTGATGGTTTGTGATGTTTTCCATGCCTTAGTAACCAGTTGCATTCTTTTCTTGATATTATTCTCCACATATCCTCTACGGGATGCGAGGAGGCTAGAGGATCCTTTTAAGTTGGATGCAGGAGTGGCAAGCATGGCTATTTCCAAAGGATTGTCAAGAAATGGCATAGGAATCAAAGCCTCTTCCAATTCCTTGACCCGGTCCTTCAGTCTGTCATTCTCGGCCTCGATGCCTCCAATGGAATCATGAAGTGCATCTCCAATCACCTTGTGAAGTTGACAAATTTGGGACAACCACATCTTGCAAGGTCAACCTCTGAACGAGATTTTCCTTTCTTATTTTTTACATTTTTTTTCTCAATTATCAATTTTTTGGACTGGCTGTCAAAAACAACACTTTGGAACACGAAGGATTCATCTTTGTCAAAATTTTCGATATCGGATATGTCCATTGGATGACTATGTTGGATGGCATCTCCGAGCTGATCAGGGTAGTGGAGGATACTATCCAGATCAATGTCAAGTTCCATGTTCTCGCTATGAATTTCCGGCTCTTCCGCCTCTCCCATATTTTTTTTTCTCTTCTTATCTATTGGAAGCTTATGAGAACTATCAATTTTAGAGTGAGGAGGGTCGTTATCTCCTCCTCCATTTGAAGAACTCTGAGTTTCTTTGTTGTTGTGGTGGGCCGTTGGAGTGATGCTTCGCGATGTCATACTTTTTGGAGTGTTATTCGTCAATTGAACACTCTTGTCACCGGGGCCTTTCCCCTGTTGCCTGTACAATTTAGTGTTGCTTTGCAGTGTGTCTAGGTCGTCGACATCAGAAGCAGGAGCGTTGTCGCCAACGTCTTTGTTTTCAGACATGTGGTTTTTGAAAAAACAATCGATGAGGCCAATTGTTTGTAAATGTTGTCGAAAAATATTATCGGGGTCGAACCCTCTTATTCTTTCAAATATCTCAGGTTGAAATTGCTAGAATGCACTGCGAATTCATCAATTTTGTTGACATTTTTCAACACGAACTCCCTGACTTTCCAAGGCAGAGGAATGAGTTGTTTTTTTCTCTTCTTTTGCAATAGATGCGACCAGTAGTTGTATTTTTGTGATACTTCTGCAACAAACATTTTGTCAGTAATTTGACATGAAAGGAGACCAAGTTTTTCCGTGGAGCCAAAAATTCTTATCACAGTGTAATTATCCAAATGTTCAAGTGTCCCCTTCCTGTCCAAAAACCTGATTTCCTGTTTAGATATGTGGGGAGCATATTCTCCTAACAACAAAACTTTGAAAACAGACATGAAGCCATTAAAAACTTCATAAAAGCAGTGGGAAGCCCTGTGCTTCCACAAGGCCTGGTACCAAAATGTTACTGGGTCGAATTCCCAGTTGACATTCTTGGATGGAGATAGTTCTAGAAACTGACAACAATGTGTTATTGCAAAAACTAAGTAGGACGAAATATAAAATTTATTTTCCCGCTTGACAATTGGGAACAGATTTCATGGGAAATTAACTTGCCCCAATAAAAAATGGCTTGTTCGTTGATTGTGAAATAAAAAAATATAAAGAGCCATCTGAGAAACAATTATTGTGGACTCTTGTCCCGTTATTCTTGTAAACATCCAGGCAATTTCACAGAATGGATTTCTAAATGAACTAACCTGGAAGCTTGTGATATCTTCAGGAACTAGAATCAGGTCTTCCAATAAATGGGGCAAGAGGTCCAACCTGTTATTATGCTTTGCTAGGAACTATTTGTAGCCTTCTCCTTTGAACGTCAATGTTGGCTCCGACAATCTTAACATCTGGAGGAATACCTGAGGTGATAAATAAACAGAAGAGCGGTCCCGCAGTGGAATAATTCTTTTGTCTGAAATAAATTTATCGACGCACCAAGAGACGAGGTCCTTACAGTCGAAAACCTCAGGGACACAGCCTGCACGAGAAATCCCAGAGGTCCAAATTACTTGGTTCTCTATGGCAGGGGTATTGTAATAACAATATGCCATGGACCACTGGAAGTTATGGTCTTCGCGCCCGAAGATGTTCAGTGTATCTCCACAGAACTATTGTCGAGTTGATGCCATAGGTTTATGAGAACGTTGGTTTGCTCCAGGCGATGGTTGAAATGAAAACTTAGATCTGATAATGTAACTCTTCACTAAATCTTCGTTAAATGCTTATGAATGGGAAAGCTCCTCGAGCCTTTCACTGATTAATGACAATCTGTATGGGTGGTGCATGATGAAATGTTAGCAGTAAAGCTTACTTATTGTATATTTATAAATGTTAAGGTGGCGGGTACGACGAAGAGAAATTAAGGATTGGAGGTTTCGTGAACGTGCCAAGGTGACGACGTGCGAACAACATTTCATGATTTTGAAATCAACACTCGGAAGGGATAACATAACCCCCCGAAAATCTTCGTTTAATGTGTATTAATAGGAGATCTCCTCGAGCTTTCGCCCATCAATGAAAATATATACGGTTCCTGCATGATGAGCTATTAGAATTAAATGTCAGTATTTGCATATTTAGAAACAAGATATGTATATATATATATATATATATATATATATATATATATATATATATATATATATATATATATATATATATA
>ML789065.1:740311-783441 GCA_009831015.1 Picea engelmannii | reverse complement strand
TATTTCCCTTTGCATAAAACTTACTTCTTCATTAACTCTTCTCATTATACTCTTCTTCATATATTCTAATATATTGTTTTCTATTCTATTCTTTCTCTCTGCATTTCTTGCTTCACAATTTATCAAGAGACACCTGTCACTTATGATTACTACAATCACGGTGAGTGATATTTAGGCAGGTCGCTCCATGGAAGGCGCCAGAAGAATGTAGACAATGAATTCCTAATATGATGGGGAATGGCGTGGCTTCTGTTGGCCGTAAGCCTCTAGAAAATCCTTTGTCAAGAGTGGAGAAGCAGGGTGACCACACACGCCCTCCCTCCCCATGAACTGGGTATGAATTCCTTGGTTTGGAAACCTAAATATCTTTCCATTACTTGAGATGGGAATGATTGTGGATGAAAACATGAATCGAAGAATGGCATGAGAACACCACCATGAATACAACGAGGATAGGAACCAAGGTGCAAAAATAAAGGAAACAACATTGTGCGCCCACACAACTTCTGCAAGTAGTTCAAGGGAAGGAGAGGTGCAACTCAACATTTAAGCTAGTGATACCACTACTCTAGAAATTGGCATTGTTCTTATATCTCCAGCAAGGTAAATTCAAAACCTGGGAAACGTAGTAGATAAGAAACACTAAGCATCAAAGGAATAATGGTCTGAGGGAAAATCTAAGAGTCATTTGAAGACTGCATAAGGAGGTTCTAGGAGAAAAACTCTGAGTGTAAAACGATAACAGAAGAAGATGCAGAGATTAAGGGCAGGAATAGATGGATATTTTTCCACCCAAAATCTATGGAGAAAAGTAAAATTTTAATAGAATTTACACCTGTAGTAATCTGATGGAAGGACACACAAAAAGAAGGGGCAAGTTATAACTCAAGAACCTCTACAAATATAGTTATCACAAAACTTCCACAATACAATTAGCATATGGCTAGTTGCTTGGCCAAGCCTAATACCATGTTCAAATGTCTTCAAGTTAAGGTTTATTCAACGATTCTTGGAATAATATGGGTCTTAAAGTAAAAGAACATTATAGAAAAAATTTACAAGTAGAATCTAGAATACTTTAATAATAAAAACAGTATTAGCATGGGATGATATTTCGTTTACCCAACTTTACCTAGTGCCAGACGACTTACAACGATCCAAGCTCCATTACAATTTCCAATGTTCATTAAAAAAAAAACAAAAAAGAATGCAATCACACAATCAACTTAGTTTTCAATCTAAAGGCATTGATCCGAGCTTCATCACATATTTCGAATGCTTCCGAGTAATAAAACAAATAGTAGGGAATCATACACTGAACTCAGTTTTGAATCTAAGGGTAGTGATCCAAGTAAATTCACCTACCACAGTTCTAGAAATCAATTACCATTTTATTAACATTTAAACCCATAAACATAATTTTAACTAATTACAAATGCAAATTTTACACATGCGTACCATAACAGAAGGTGAAGATTCTGAAGTGGTTGTCCTATGCTTATGCTCTGTCCAACTCCTTCTTGGTAATTGATGAGACCTCACTGGTACCTCCCGACCAATGGTAGGGTTACTCTTCTCCCCCCTCAGCCCCCCAACCCTCAAAGGGGCCATGCACACAAGCAATAGAAAGCCAACTCCCAACTCGCCTCGCAATTTCGAGCTACCACTCTCTATCTGAGCTGGATATCCCAACTCCCACAAGAAAAATCACTAAAGAGACAAATCCAACAGCATAACCTTATGCATACCAGAAGTCATCCATAACCCTTCTTTGCCATTTCTTTTATAGAGTTCTCTTAGTGACTAGTTGCCAAAATACGCATTAAATTCTTTTTGTTCATTTTCTTATTAGGAACATTCTCCCCTGTACACTTGTCACCCGATCCATTAGTTGCATCGGATATTCATTTAATTAATTAAATTAAATTGTCAATTTCTCTCACTCACCTAAACGCATTCCTAAAAACGCTCCTCGATTGATGTATTTCTTAAATCTTAGTTGAGTTCATTTTAGGAAAGTTCTCTAGACTAGATTCCCTTCTATGTTCAACATTCCTTTTGTATTTAAGTTTTCCCTTTTTGGTCTAAGTTCTAAATTAGTAAGTTTTGCACATAAACAATAATTAATCTTTTTAAATAATTTAATCCTCCATTAATTATTAAATTTAAACTTTTTTACCACCCATTTTTCTTCATCCCCCCTTTATTAATTGCTTAATTAAATTTGTGTTCTCATGTCCTACATAGACCTAGGCTTTAAATTCAACAAGGCTTAGCAAAATTCCTTTTAAGGGAAATTTTATAATTTTTAAAATTTACTCATGCAATAATTATCTTAAGGCTGAATAGTTCAAAATGAGATATTGTTTTCTAGGTACCTAGATTCATTGACACACTAGTTTTAAAAACCATGTCATTCCCTTCAAGACGCAGTACATGCTCCAAGGGTGTCACTCACCTTCATTCAAGTTTCATTTATGTGATGTGCCCTTGAAGATGCACTATGTGCTCCAAGGGTGCCACTAGCCTTTTGACTGATTTTGGTCGACATCTAACCCTTGGGGTCAATACTCCGTCAGGAAACCTTGTGGGAGAGTAAGGGCCTCTAAGGAATACGAACCATGCCTTATTGTGATCCCCTTAGAATTTTCGTGAGAGACTATCTATGTCATCCCTCACGACATCATGGATCTCTCGAACTAGGTAATTGTTAACCTTTAGTCCAATCCAAGGACAATGTGCTAGTAGGATGTGGCAGGATTGTTGCCACACCTCTCCCTCATTATCTTTGGTTGTCGTGTGTGACTCCTTTAGTCCAAATGTGAGTATGATAAGCAAGTAATGGTTAGCGTGCATCAATCAATGTACAAGTCAGCGATCCACAAACAACATCATAATATACCAGTCATTTGTCATGTATGCAATAATAGAAATACACAAACCATAAACAATCCACTCCCCGACTCGATCCAGAGTCCAAGGAGGTCCATCAATTCCATCGGCATCCCCAACCTATCCAGAGTCCTTCAAACTCAAGAGAAACCAGTTAATAGCACCTATTGACACATAAATAATCAAATAACATATCATTATATCCACAACATCATCATAATCCATATGTGAAACAATCAATCATATAATAAAGAGGATCACTTGCACGCAAGTGTCCTAAAAAATTAAGTCACGTCAGATGTGTGCAAGAGGGGATGTTACAAAGTATCTCAATTTTTTTACAAACTTATGAATTCAAATCTCAAAATTTTATTTTAAAATACATGCCATAGTTATATAAAAATGGCACTTTCATTATTTTTGTCAATTTTAACTTTTTTCAATAATCCATGACCATGTTCTATATGCATGCAAATAATCATACATAATTTGGGAAGGGTGTATATTTCCCTTCCTTGGTATTTAGATTTATAATCCTAATTTGAAAATTCATCATTATTACAAAATAAGAAAAATGTACTTTTTGATGGAACAACACAAATCAAATTAATATGGATTTAAAGAACACATTTCATTTATATTTTAAATATAGTATATTAGATGGAACTTAAAAGTAGAAGGTGGAGTATATTAGATTGTGAGAAAAACCCTATATCCAAATATTGCAGTACATTGTTCAAATGAATGGACCAGAGAAGTCAAGATGACTATTTAGTCATTTTTGTCATTTGATTTGGTTTGGGAAAATGTCCACGAAAGCTTATATATGCATTGCCTTGATGATCTTACACTTGTACATGATGAATCATGATATGCTACATCTTTTAGTTACCTTGAATTTTAATCAACATGTTAAAACTATTCATTGTTTGAAAAAATAATTCTATTTTGTCTCAAAATAAAAACAAATGGAAAAATGGAAAACACACATTTCAACGATATAATTTTACAAAATTACACCCTGTACCTCTTTCACCTTGGTTAGAAGCACATTCTCTATTTGAAAATATAGAGATTGAAATACACATACACAACAATTCCATATTCACTAACAACTAATAACCATATTCCCAATACAATGTCATTTTGTAACACCACACCTCTTTCAATGTGATCCAAATTACATGGAATCGAGAGATGGTAATAAACACCCAAGTAACAACCACTACTTTGTATGCATAATGTAGGCTTCGTGGTTTGACTTAAATAGAGTTAGAATTACCTTCAACTCATTAAAATATCCATATAATATACACAAAAGAATAATAGAACCCAAATATTGATCATCAATCATTACTTTTTATTTATTTTTATAAATTCCAATCAAAAGAAAGTCAAGTTTGTATAAATAAACAAACTTATTCCTTATTCAATAAACAAAAAATCTTATATACAAAAATGGATTCCTTGTGTAAGAAACAAAAAATCTCATATATCAATTTGATGGATAAAAACTTAAAATTAAATTATATTATCTCAAAATATAACAAATTTATATAAACTAAAACTAAAAAAAATTGCCATTGCTTATCACTTGGATTGCTCACACAATATTTATCATCGTTACACTTTTAAGTCCTCCCATAGAATGACACCCACAAGGAGTAATTAAAAGCAAAAAAGTTTGTACTTTCCAAATATTATATTTAGATAAACTAAAACTAAAAAAAATTGTCATTGCTTATCACTTGGATTGCTCACACAATATTTATCATCGTTACACTTTTAAGTCCTCCCATAGAATGACACCCACAAGGAGTAATTAAAAGCAAAAAAGTTTGTACTTTCTAAATATTATATTTAGATTATTTTATTTATTTTAAAATGTTATATTTATATTTTGTTTATTCTTTTATTTAATTAACTATTCGAAGTCAAATCTGAAGATTTATAGTACATTTTCAATGGGGGTGTATTAATAAAATAAATATCAATATACTTTTAAAGTAAAAATACATTTTGATTTCAAAAGATGTATTTAATAGTTTATTTTTACACATGGAAATCTTATTGACCTAGGCCAACTAATATGAAGCCTATGTATTTTGACCATTAAACGAAAGAAGATGTATTTAATAGTTTATTTTTACACATGGAAATGTTATTGGC
Source organism: Picea engelmannii (assembly GCA_009831015.1). Classification (NCBI taxonomy): domain Eukaryota; kingdom Viridiplantae; phylum Streptophyta; class Pinopsida; order Pinales; family Pinaceae; genus Picea; species Picea engelmannii. The sequence goes on along the minus strand of ML789065.1, from coordinate 778,380 downwards.
CTAACAACTAATATGAAGCCTATGCATTTTGACCATTAAACGAAAAGTATAGTATAACCATGGACGAATAATCACGACAGCATTCATAGGTACTACAGATATAAAAATATGTTTCCTGCCAATGATATCACGGTAATACATTAAATATGGCATGTTACATTTGTTAAAAGTAGTATTGGATATGTTAAAAGTAGTATTGTTAAAAATAGTATTTGATGACCTCTATAAGGGTACTTTGTATCATAGGTCAGAGACGGCCATAATGTAACTTGACTTTCAAACTATTTGGGCTCAATCATTCAGTGCCGTCCTGTAACTAACTGCACCCTGAAATGATTCCACCAATAGCTTGCAGCTATCCAGCTGTACTCATCCCACGTCAGTATTTTCGATCCGAGGTGTTCTTGATCAAGGCATTTCTAGGTGCTTTATAAATTTGAGGCTTGTGAGAATCATATATTCACACTTATGCTTCAGAGAGCCATTGTAGATTCGTTGTTCACATTGACCCTATAAATTGCAGGAGCGGCTCGAAGGCGAGTACGGGAAAATATATCCTGCAGAGCGAACCTGATCCCTCTACTCGCACAGTATGAATTCCAAAAAGAATTGGCCAAGTATGTTCATGAAATCGAAGTCCTCAACATCGCCAGGAAATCAATCGCCCGAAACTTCTAATTTTTCAGCCATGAGGCAGCCTTACTCTCAAGGTCAGCTATATCTTTCTCTTGCAAGTCCTAACTAAATCAATCTTGTTCAGATGCCGTGTAGATATAATGATATTTCATTCACGGCGATATAGATAAATGCATAGATATAAATGCGTTCTCAGTCATGTTTACATGTGCAGAAACAATATAATGTTTTCTCGGTGGTCATATTGATATAGATAGAGAAATAACGATCGTGTGCAGATTGCAGCGATTTCTTCTGTAATGAAAATTACAAATAATAATTACTGGGATTGAATGAAAAACTTTTAAATTTTGAGGTGGCCAACTGACCAAGTAATTGTACTATGTCAATGAAAAGTGACAAGTTCAGTGAAGATTAAGTTTTGATATGATTTCAGAACATAATTGGTAATATCAGTGCATATACCCGAATAGAGTTTTTAGAGTAGTTTTAATAAATATATTTTCCATACGGCAGGTGCATTATCACGGAGCGTTTCCAAAGCAAAGTCAAGATGGCATCCAAAACCAGAGCAGATCCAGATCCTGGAAGCTATATTCAATTCTGGCATGGTGAACCCTACCAGAAAAGAAATAAAAATAATCAGAGCTCAGCTAGAAGAATTCGGCCAAGTTGGGGATGTCAATGTGTTCTACTGGTTCCAGAATAGAAAGGCCAGATCAAAGCCAAAGCGACAACTGCAAGATGCACAAAAGTCTAAATGTCGCGCCAAGGGTGCAAAGACCACATCTTCAACTGCATCGACATCAGCAACATCCAGGTCAACATCAGTTCAGTCTAAACCTATAACGACTGGAAATCATCCCCGGTCCTCTTCTGCTGTGCCGGTTTTTTCATTTTCCGGGAACCATTACGACCTGCAGGTTAACCAAGAAATGAGCAATACTCAATTCAGTAACATGCAGGCAATAGGAGGGGCAGTAACAACAGGAAGTAACGGAATATTGAATGAAGGTACATAAGCACTGATACTGTTATCATGTCTTCAGGGTGCCAACATATCATATACACTTATGCATTTGCACTTGTGCTTTTTCGTGACTAAATTGTTCCCTTGTCCATGTCTAATACTAATTTCGCTCTGCAGGAGGCGTGTGGGAGGACTCGATCAGTAACGCTGACCCAATAGTAACTGTATTTATCAATGACATTCCAACGGAAGTCCCCAAGGGGCCCATAAACTTCAGGGCTTTCTTCGGAGATGATGCACTTTTGCTCCATTCGTCTGGCCAGTTGGTGCTAGTGAATGAATGGGGATTTACCTCGGAAGACCTGGAGCATGGAGCTACATATTTCTTGGTATGTATACATATTCCTTCTGTTTATTTATATAGAATCATCCTCAGTTGAATTAATTCTCAAAACATTAAATGTAGAAGTATATTGGTTCGAACCTGAGTGGCTTTCTGTGTGTGGTTTCTTCCATTTTTGCAGATATGAAGGCTACTTTATCAATGGTGGATCTGTTTTCTTTGTTCAACTTCTCATTGAACACTGTTTCTTATATATCCTTCTGTTTATTTCAAAAAATCAACTTCAGTTGAATTAATTCTCAAAACACTAAATGTAGAAGTATATTGATTCGAACCTGAGTGGCTTAGTGTGTGCGTGTTTTTCTTCTATATTTGCGTATATGAAGCCTACTTTATCAATGGTGGATCTTCTTTCTTTGTTCAACTTCTCATTGAACACTGTTTCTTATACTTTTGCAGCAAAATTCAATGTTAGCATGAGCATAATGAACACTGTTTCTTATACTTTTGCAGCAAAATTCAATGTTACCATGAGCATCTACACTTAAGCTTTGATATATCCAGGTTATATGTTTTATTTATATATAGATTGATATTGTATATTCCATGTGATGCACTGTGCGCAAGTCATTTAAAATAAATTCCGTTTCTATGGACTTTTCAAAATCACGTAGCCGGAAACTGGGCGGCTGCCCTGTACTCGAACTATTCGTTTCTCTGCACTTGAACGATTGGTTTCTGTTAATCGTTAGCAGTTCTAAGTAAGGAATTCAGTTACACAAAGTTTAAATTATCCATCTTTTATAATCTCTTAGAAACCTTTGTGATCTTTTAAATAGCCCCGGCCTAAGAGTCCCTTTAAACCATCTTGGAATTTGAAATATAGGTTGGAATGATAATAGCAAGATTATATTGCTAATAAAATTTCGAATATGGAAAAAATTATCTGGAAGATAGTGAAAAATCATAAGAGAAAGAATATAATGCTAATAAAATTTGTAATGGAAAAACGTACTAAAATATTCAGTAGACTTTTCACATAGAAGTACTTATTTTATAAAAAATAATATGTAGTTTGTTTTAAATTAAAGAAAATATTATAAATATATATAATAATAACAGCTATTTGATTGTTAAATTACAGTATATGGAAGTATATATATGTTTATCTTTGAAGAAACATATGTTCTTAATCATTAGTTCCACTCAAATTGTATATATAAGAACTGACTATTTAATCCATCTTTATAGAGTTTTTGTATAGAGATTTTTTTTAATAGATATAATAACATATATTTAATCTAGTGTATTTCAACAAAGAAATATGATGACGATGATGATTAACGTCCACTAAGACCCAATTGGTCTATCGGACCATAAGAAAGTAAGTGAATGCTTGTGATTCTTTAGAATTTTGTTTTTGTGCTTGAAAAACATTAAAAGAAGCTTTCCAAGATCACCATACTTTTGTTGACTTAAGATGTTAGGAAGGTTGGTAGTGTGACAAATATTTTGAAAATGAGATCTAATATGGGTATAGGTTGGACAATTTAAGAGAAAGTGTTTTTCATCTTCAACCTTCTTAGTGTCACACACTCTTTCATCTCATGGCATTTTAGGAATTGACCAATGCCCACTTTCACTATGGATCTCATGAGAATTTGTTCTTATCTTAGCAATGCTTATTTTTTTCTTTACACTTAGCAAAACAGATAGATAATTTTGATTTGTTGTATTACAGTTGATTACATCCTTATAATACCTTAATTTTCTTTTTTCCTCTAACTCTTTATCACACCACATTTTCTCCATAAATTTTGATTTGACGTTTTTTAAATAGTATCTTTATTCTACAAAAAGGTGTTTACCATGATTCCCCAATAGTTTAGTCAAGATTGAGCATCTTTATGCCATCTTTGCTTGAGTCAATGGTGTCTATGACTCGATTTTGAAGCAATTTTAGGAACCCTCTTGTCTTCCATGTTGTTTAACTTGTTCTTATACATTAGGTATCTAGTCATAGCCATGCTCTCAATGGGGGAGAGTCTTGTTTCTAAGAGGAGGATGGGATAGGGCATATTTCCTTTAGTTTTGAGATTATAGGTTATAAAATTCTTTTGTATTTGTTCTATCTTTCTCCATGATTCACGAGAGATACTACAACCCCATACCTCACATCCATAAAGAATAACAAGTGTAGCAAGAGTTTCAAAGAGGAGTTTCTTCTTATCTTAACTCAAAAGATTAGTTGATTTACAATTGTTTTCAAGACCATAATAAGCTTTCCATCCCCCAATAATATTTTTCTCAATGCTATAATTCCAATTGAGCTTGTGGTGAATATCGATTCCAAGATATTTGTATGAAGTCACTTCCTCCAAGTTGTTGTTGTCATATATGAAGGTATCATAAGGGATCTTATTGGATTTAATAATCATGACCTTAGTCTTATCAGTATTCACAGTCATACCCATATTGGAGAAAAAATACTTGAGGATTCTTTGTTGGTTTTCAAGATCATGGGGACTGTTGGCCATAAGAAAGATATCATCAGCATAAAGAAGAATATTTATGACTATACGAGTGAGAGTAGGGTTGACACAACCTTCTTTTTCCAGGCATTCTTCTAACTTGTCAATGTAAATGCCAAAAATGGTAGGGGACAAGGGACAACCTTGTTTGACTCTAATATTGCAGTTAATCTCTTTTGACCAACCCTTAATGTTTTTAAACTTAGTAATAATGTTCTCATACATCCTTATTGCATCATCCCTTAACCTGAGAGGCACTTTTATCTCTTCCAACCTATTCCAAAGGTTTTTCGTAGGAACCATATAAAAATATTTTCTAAAGTCAACAAAACAACAAAAAAATTGGTTTTAGTATTGTAGAACTCCTCTACAATGATCCTAAAGGTAACAAGATGGTCCATAGTTGAATGATATGTCCTAAACCTAGCCTTTCCTTTAGCTCTTTTACCATCACTTTCTATCCAAAGGATAATCTTATTTTCCAAAATAATTCCATAAAACTTGGCTAAGACCGGTCTAATAATGATGGCCATATAATTAGAGGGAATGTTTCTATCCCCATTTTTAAAAATAGGAACAATGAGGCTTTGTGTCCAGGGTTTAGGGAATCCATGTTTGACTGCTAAATTGAAGAGCTTGTGTATGTGAGGGATAAGGATTGGCCTTCCAATTTTAAAAATTTCAGGTTGGTAGCCTTCAATGTCCTTCGCTTTCCCATTTGCAAGACGCTTAGCCCTGAACTCTATGCCATCTAAAGAAAAATATTATTCCTTTGTAGGGACAATAAGAATGGTGTCCATGGCATTAGGGAACTCATAAAGACTTTCAAGGTATGAATTCAAGTCCCTTAAGGGAAAATTATTATTTTCTTTAGTATTTCATTTTAGAATTTGGCTCCATAACTTCTTAGGATCCATCTTATATAGTTGTGAAAGTTGCTCTTTCATTTTATTGATATAGTACCTTTTTTTCTTTTAATTAGGGATTTGTACATATTGATATTATCGTGTTTTAAGGACTCATTAGAAGCATCCATAATGGCTTTCCTAGCAATTTTACATTCTTTATCATACCAAGGGTAGTTGTAAAATTATGATAGAGTTCTTCAATATTGTCCTTATAAGTTAGGAGATTTGTCAAAGCCCAAATTCCTTTGATTATCAGAATTCTCTTCAATGGACGTTTAGATTTAGGGTTAAAGGTTTATGATGAGAGTCAGGCTCATAGTAATTTAAAAGGTCAAGAATTGTTATTTGGTTGGAAACAGGGATATTAGATATCATATATTTTATAAATGAAATAATATAAAATTTATTTTCAATTAATGAAAATATATTAAAAAATAAACATATATTTTATAAATAAAATAATATATGTTTCTGATCCGAATTTATGAAAGAATGCAACAGAATAAACAAATAACCATGAATAGAAAGATGTAGCGGAAATAACACTTTATTTCATTAATATCAAATAACTAGAATTTGTTTACAGACATAATGGAAATAAACTAGCCAGGGCACTACTAGCTTATCTCTGAGAAGAGATGTGGCGACTACAGGCCTTTGAAATTCGTGTTACAATGAGGCTCGAAGGCCTATATATTATTGAGAAACAATGGAAACCCTAAACATCCAAAAACCTAACCCTACTAGATGAAACACTAGAATATGGGCCCCGTCGAGGTAAATTGGTATATCAATTTCCCAGGGTCATAACTTTGGCATACTACCTCTGTTTGGCACACATGATACATTATTAAAAATATCTATCCGAGGACTACACTCCATACAATGAATATCCAGTTTGGAATGAAATCATATTCGTCGGAGGTTTGATGCCCAAAAAACATCGCGTAGGGCCTCAAAATGGCTCTAGAAGTTCACGACCCAAAAAACTGCCAAAAAATAGTAAATTGTGCTGCAATTAAGGAAACTGAAAAACTGAAGGAAACAATGGTGGGGGTTTAATTGGAATAGGCGGGTGGGCACCAATATCCACCTGGATCATTCCTCCACCCTTAGAAAGAAATAGTCCCCATTGCATTAAGTTCCTCCATGAGATGAGGAAACTTTTGCTGAACTTGGTCCTTGGGGAGCCACTTACCCTAGTGAAGGAGTTGGCCAACTTTGACAACTTGATATAGTTGGATCCTCTATTGGGTGGGTGTTCTTGATCTACGTGTCCATAATTTGATTAGTTTTGGCTTGTTCCATGCAGTTTAGATTTAACTATGATGGTGTATGGCCCATATTGGATTGGGAAAATCTTGCGGTGGGGTCCAGCGAGGGGCTCCTTCTACAAATGTAGCCACACTTTGTCTCCCACCAGGAAGCTGTGTTGCACCAGATGTTGATCATGCCACTACTTGTACTTATCATTGGCTCTATCCAATATTTCATGAACCTATTGGCGAATGTGTTGGATGCACTCAATGAAGTTGTTCGACTTGGTAGCTTCAGACTGGACATGAGCCGAATCAACATGAGTAGCTGCAAAGGGCATGGATACATGAATGGGATATAATGGTTGGAATCCCAAGCCCACCTGAAAGGGGTTGTGGTCGGTTGAACTATGGAGGGCCCGATTATAGCTATGTTTTACATAGGAGAGGTTCCCATCCCATGTGCGTGGATGCTTTGAGTTGTACATGAGAAAAATGTGTATGATCATCTTGTTGGTGACCTTTGTCTGGCCATAACTTTGGGGATGGAAAGTTGTGGACTTGGTGAGCTTGGTCTCCAACATTGACCAGAGGTTGGAACACAATTTAATGAGGAACTTGTTGTCCCAATCTGATATGATAGACTCTGGGATCTCAAATTGTACGCACACTCATTCAAAGAAGAGTTTAGTAGTGGTGATCTAAAAATGATAAAGACTTGTATTCTTGAAAATATTTGCAAGATTTAATTCAAATGTTTTTATGCAAATGGATCAATTTTCCAAAACACAACTTTTATAGAAATTACATATTCAAGATGCATATAATAAGAAACAAATAACAGTGAATAGAAAATACATAACACAACAAATGATAAAGGAGTTCACCCCTCTCTTGGGCTACATCTCCTGGTCCAGATTCCAATGGATCTTTTGTATTATTTTCTCAAAGTGATAAAATATGTTCTTTACAATGCTCAAAATGCCAACTAGATGGCTCTAATGGCTTCAGAACATCCAAAAACCCCTAGATGGTCTTTTTCGGCACCTCATTTGGCCAAAAATTGAAGAAGATAGGCTTCCTAGAAGTTCCCCTTCAAACTTGCTATCTCTGGATCAGCAGAATGCACCTATGTCTCCTCAACCTAGCCCCGATGCACATATTTGTGTTAAAACCCATCACCCGGTGCAACCACAAAGTGGTGCGAACTGTAGGACGGTTAAGGCATGCCTATCCCCTAACTGCCAAAACCTGTGGGCATATGAGTCACCATGTCACTGCACGCTCATACAAAAAGGGGACACATTTTAAAACATATGGTAAAAGGTTTAGAATGTGCGCACGTGCTGGTGGTTACATTGCAAACATATATGACTGGGGGCTGGGGCTTAGCCCCGACCCGGACCGTGCCCGCATATCAAAACATTGCAACTTAAATAAAATGCAAACCATATATATAATAAGAAACACATGTGGGCGCCATTTGGAAGGCCCTTCTCAAAGCTCTTCCCCTTGCCCCGGAGGTCATGGGGTCAAGTCCTACTGACTACCAAATTTTTAAACCACTATCCAGGTGACACGTGGCAGCCATTGATTGGGCCATGTGTCACCATTCCATTCACCACAATCAAGCCACGTGTCAAGAAATGATTCGTCATCAAACTGCCAACCAACACCTGCCACGTTTCATATGGCCCTGCCAACTCATCCCTAACACGTGTCGTATGGCCCTGCCACGTTAGCATCCATACAGATTGTACAGTCAACACATTTTTTTTACTTGTTTGACGATTTGAAAAGAATGCGATATCTCTCTCATCTGACGTTTGTTTCAACCCAAACAAGTTGCGTTGGGTTTGTGACGACAAGACCTACACACCCATTTGATTTGAAGCGATTTCGAGCACTTTGAATTTTGAGCAAAATTTGATCCCCCTGGATCACACCTCCCCATTGGAAAGCTTTTTGACCTCCAAAAGACTATTTTCAGTCTATTTGAAGATGAGGTTATAGTTCCCTCACCTTTCCAACCTCAATCCACTTGGCTTTTCTTGGATTTGTTCATTTAAGAGCAATTCAAAGATATTCCACATTTCCTCGTTTTGAAGTTCTCATTCTCTTGTCAAGGATTGTGTCTTCATGCAGTTCTGTAAGATATTCTGGGGAGAAATCATCTATAGAAGGAATTTGAACATGTTCTCCTTGATCATCAATCAATGGAGGCTCATACAATTTCAAATTATCAACATTAATAACTGCATACATTTGCATATAAGGAGACAAATCTAAATGGAAGGCATTATTACCAATCTTGTCAAGAATCTTGAAAGGACCATATCGAATTGGTTTCTGTTTTTTACCTTCTCCTTTAAGCCTCTCCTTACTAATGTAAATCCAAACTTCATCTCCAACTTGAAAACTGTGATCAACACGATGCTTGTCATGTCTTGTCTTGTACTTGGCTTGACTCTTTTCCAACTGCTCTTGTACCATTTGATGTATCGACTGAATTTGTTCAATGAACTTTTCTTCCCTATCAATGTCATATTGACCATCAATAGCTATATTCTTCCCAAAGATAAAATCTAAAGGATATTTGGGCAAATAGCCAAAACATGCTTCAAATGGCGATGTTTGAGTTGAAGAGAGCTTAGCTCGATTGTAAGCATGTTGAATGTAGTGTAAATGCTCATCCGAAAGTTTAGGATGCTTGCTGCAATAACCACAAAGAAGATTCACTATTGTTCTATTTACCACTTATGTCTGACCATCGGTTTGCGGATGAAAAGTTGTGCTCTTTTTTAGTTTGGTGTCCATGAGTGCCCATAAACTCGACCAAAAGTTCCCAATAAATTGAGAATCTTGATCAGAAATAATGGATTTAGGCAATCCAAAATGTACCCAAACATTCTGAAAGAACATTTGTGTTGTTTGCTTAGCTGTAACCTGCTTCTTACAAGGCATCAAAATACACATTTTTCTAAATCGATCAACCACAACATAAAGATAATCATGATTTCTTTTAGACATGGGTAGACCTCCTACAAAGTCCATAGAAATACTTTCCCAAGGACGAGAAGGAACCGGAAGTGGAGTATACAAACCCAACTTTCGATTGCTAGGTTTTCTTGTGGCACATAAGGAACATCCTTGAACATATCTTGAAACACTTTCATTCATTTTAGGCCAATAGCAGTACCTTTGCAAATTAGCCACCGTCTTGCCTACACCAAAGTGACCAACAATAAGAGAAGAATGGGCTTCTCTTATTATGTTGATTCTTTCACCCAGTGGAATACATAGCTTTCCAAGATGATACAAAAGATTATCATGCACATGGTAATCAAATTCCTCAACATGGTTAGAATGACACAAAGTCACATATACTTCTTTAAAATCAACATCTAAAACATATTGCTCAACATAACTCTCATGCATGATAGGACTATGCTTAAGAATAACGAAAGCACTAATAATAGGCCTTGAAATCATATCAACAACTTTTTTATAAATGCCCTTCTTATACCTTATGACCAAGTGGAATTGTTGTAGAAAACCCATCCGTCTGAAGTGCCTTGCTTGTTTTAGCTTTGTTTGTGATTGTAAGTATTGCAGTGGTTGATGATCTGTGTGGACAATGGTTTCTTTCCCCAACAAATAATGTTTCCAATTTTTCACACTTTGCACCAATGCATACAACTCCTTATCATAAGTATGATAGTTAATCACGACACCATTAAAATTTTCATAATGAAAACAAATGAGCTTACCATGTTGTAACAAGACTGCTCCCATTGCATAATTGCTTGCATCAGTTTGGATTTCAAAAGGTTGTCTCAAATTCGGAAGTGCAAAAACTGGGGCTGAACTGATTCTCTTCTTCAAAGTATCAAAATCCTTTTGTTTCTTTCCTCCCCATTGAAAAACTTGCTTGACACTTGTCACTGCATGTAATGGAGCTACAATGGAAGAAAAGTTAGCAATAAACTTTCTCCGATATTGGGTTGCTCCCAAAAAACTTCATACCTCTGTCACATTGTTGGGCTTGGGCCATTGCAATATGACTTTGACTTTAGAGGGATCAATTTTTAATTCGCCTCCACCAACAATATTCCCCAAGTAGATAAGTGAAGTTTTTCCAAACTCACATTTGGACATCTTCAGAAACAACTTTTCTTTTCTCAAAACATCCAAAACTTGCTTCACATGCTTAACATGCTCTTCACGAGATTTTCTAAAGATCAAACTATCATCCAAGTAGACAATAAAACAATCATCAAGAAAAGGCCTTAAGACATCATTCATAACTCTCATGAAAGTAGCAGGTGGATTGCAAAGTCCAAAAGGCATTACCATCCACTCAAACAAACCTTGCTTTTTTTTTTAAAAGTTGTCTTCCATGTGTCTCCTTTGACAATCCTAATTTGATTATATCCACTTCTCAAATCCAACTTAGTAAAATACTTAGCATCTTTCAATTGATCAAGCAAATCATCAATTATAGGAAGAGGATAGCGATTATTTACCATAATCTTGTTCAAGGCCCTAATATCAACACACATACGCCATACACCATCTTTCTTTGGCACTAAGACAATTGGAGATCCACATGGCGATGTGCTCAGCATGATGACCCCTTTGTCAAGCAACTCTTGGATTTGTTTTTTGATTTCAACATTCTCCATGACTGACATCCTGTACATACCAATGTTGGGAATAGGACAATCTTGTTGCAATTGTATTTCATGTTGGATACCCCTTCTTGGAGGTAATCCCTTTGGTTCCTGAAACATCTCATCATATTGATTAACAACCTCATATAGATCAGATTTCAACTTTGCATCACAACCTTGAAAAACTTCCTTTTCAATATCATCTTTATGTTTAATCATTAAGAGAACAAAATTCTTGCTAGCATTGACTAATCTCTTCATTTGTCCCCCATTTACAAGTGACAAATTCATCTTCTTTGTATGGGCTCTAACAATGTACTCAACTCCATTTTTAAACAAGTGATACGTATTCTCGTGACGATGAAAAATGGCTTTTCTATCATATAAATATGGGCTTCCCAACACAATACCAGAGATATCCAAAGGAATAACATCAAACTCTACCTCATCTATAAAATTTGCAGTGATAGCAAATCTAAGTTTACACCTTCTTGTTACCTGTAAATCAACATTATCACATATCCAACCAAGAGGGTATAGTTTAGGATGTGGAATTGTTTCCAATTTTAATTTCTTAACAATGTCTTTAGATATAAGGTTTTCTTGAGATCCAGTATCAAGTAGAGTATCTATCTTGGTATGCTTTGAAACAACCCTTATGTGAAAAGGTTATATTCTTTCTTTTTCTTCTCGATTTACATTGAGATTACTGTTACTTGAAGAACTAGTACTTGCAATAGAACCCTTACCCTGATAACCCATGGCTGTAATCTTTCTTTCATCACCCGAATCAGAACCTAAATCATGTTGTATGGTTGCAGCAGTCTTTGACTTCCCTTTGTCGCCAAAATTTGTGGGTCTTCTTTCAAGATGAAGTTTTCAACAATGGTTTTCATCATGGCCATCTTTTGAACAATGTTTGCATGTAAATTTCTCTCCCTCTTTCTTAACAACAACATTCTTTTTGTCATTGGCCTTGAACTTCCTCTTTCCTTTGTCTCCATGACTGAAAGGCTTCTTGTGACCCTCATGAGTTTCATTCCTTCCTCTTGCTTCCAAATGAGTGGCCTGAACACAAACTTCATCTAGATTTGAAGGATTAAACATGAGTATTGTATGTCTCAAATAACTATGTAAAGCTCCAATGTATTTGAGTAAAGTTTCTTGAGAAGACACATCTACTCCCAAAACCAAATCTCTTCTCCTAAATTCTTGAGTAAAGCTTTGCACATTTTGTCTTTTAGCTTGTCTAAAATTTTGCCAATCCATAGTAGCTTTTTACATATATGCCAATGGGTAAAATTGTTTTTTAATTGCAACAATAAAATCATTCCAAGAGGTTAAAATTTTACCATGTTTCTTCATGTCCTCTTAAGTCTTGGCTTCCCACCAAATGAGTGCTACACTATCCAATCTTAAAGAAGCAAGTTGAATCTTAGTTTCATCATCTTGAATTTTTTGTATCCTACAATACACCTCAATCTGATGAATCCAATTATCCAATTTCTTAGCATTTACCTCTCCATTGTACATTGGCAATTCAAATTTAATATCAATCTTTAACAAAGGAATTTGCAGAGGAGTTTTACCATGTCATTTTGAAGAATTTGGAAGAGGTCTTGAACTGGTAGAAGAAGAGGAAGATGGAGGTAAGGGTGGTGGAGAAGCACCATTCCCTCCATTTTCATTTGGATTTTTATCACCACTATCTCCCTTGTGCTTTGAAGGGTTGGAGCCTTCACCTTGCAACCTTGTATTCCTTTCTTCCATCAAGAGTTTCATCATTTCTCTCATTTCCATGAAATCCTTTCTGAGATCTTCATCTTCTGTAGGAATATGTTCATGAAATCTTCTCATGAGCCATACTTGGTGAATACCTCCTTGAAGCTTGAGGTGATGATATAATCTTTCTTCTTGAAGGATGAGAACCTAGCTCTACAAGTTGACCTTCTCCTCTTGTGAGTTTCAACCTTGTGATATCAGAAAACAAAACACTTGCAAATAATCAAGCCTTCAAAAACCTATGCTCTGATACCAACTTGATCTAAAAATGATAAAGACTTGTATTCTTGAAAATATTTGCAAGTTTTAATTCAAGTGTTTTTATGCAAATGGATCAATTTTGCAAAACACAACTTTTATGGAAATTACATATTCAATATGCATATAATCAACAGCAAATAACAGTGACTAGAAAACACATAACACAACAAATGATAAAGGAGTTCACCCCTCTCTTGGGCTACATCTCCTGGTCCAGCTTCCAATGGATATTTTGTATTATTTTCTCAAAGTGCCAAAATATGTTCTTTACAATGCTCAAAGTGCCAACTAGATGGCTCTAATGGCTTTAGAATGTCCAAAATCCCCTAGCTAGGATTTTTCGGCACCTCGTTTGGCCCAAAATTGAAGAAGATAGGCTTCCTAGAAGTTCCACTTCAAACTTGCTATCTCTGGATTGCTAGAATGCACTTTTGTCTCCTCAACCTAGACCCGATGCACATATTTTTTTTATAACCCAGCACTGGGTGCAATCGCAAAACTATGTGAACTGTAGGATGGTTAGGGTGCACCTATCCCTTAATCGCCAAAACCCATGGGCATATGAGTCACCATGTGACCGTGTGCTCATACAAAAATGGGCCACGTTTTAAAACATATGGTAAAAGTTTTGGAACGTGCGTGCGTGTCGGTGGTTACATTGCAAACATATATGAATGGGGGCTGGGGCTTAGCCCTGGCTCGGACCGCACTCGCATATCAAAACATTGCAACTTAAATAAAATGCAAACCATATATATAATAAGAAACACATGTGGGCGCGTCGGTTGGGCATCCCTTCCCAAATATCTTCCCCTTGCCTCGGAGGTCGCGAGGTTGAGTCCTGCTGACTACCAAAGTTTTAAACCACTATCCAAGTGACACGTGGCGGCCATTGATTGGGCCACGTGTCGCCATTCCATTTTCCACAATCAAGCCACGTGTCAAGAAATGATTCATCATCCAACTTCCAACCAACACCTGCCATGTGTCATATGGCTTTGCAAACTTATCCCTACCACATGTCATACGGCCTTGCCATGTCAGCATCCGTACGGACTGTATGGACTGTACAATCAACACATTTTTTTTGCATGTTTGACAATTTGAACAGAATGCAATATCTCTCTCATCCGACGTTCGTTTGAACCCAAACGAGTTTCGTTGGGTTCGTGATGATGAGGCCTACACACCTGTTCAATATGAAGCGATTCTGAGCACTTTGAGTTTTGAGCAAAATTTGATCCCCTGTATCAAGTGGATTCTGCTGTGATATTCTTCTTGCAGGCCTCCATAATGGCCATCTTCAAGAATCTGTCAACAACCATGAAAAAACAGTCATTTCCATTCTTAATAGAAGGAAGGTCTGACATGTAAGACATGGAGATGGATGCCTTACTTCATGATGGTTGGTTTGGCAATGGCACATGCAGTGTAGGATATAATGTACTTCCAGACATCCTATCGAAGATTTGGCCAATAGAAATACTTCTATAGTACTTCCATTGTTTTCTCGACCCCAAAATGCCCAACGACCTGACTATAGTGTGCTTCCCAAATTATCTTGGCATGATCTCTTGAAGGAACATAGTAGTGCATTTTGGAGGTGAAAATTTGGAACTTGGTTACTCGCCAAGAGCATCTTGTATGTGTGGCCGAATTCTGGAATGCTCTTGTAGAGAAGTGACCAATCAGAAGTCTAGTGCCCACAATAGTTGAACACAGTCATTATCGCAGTGATCGGTGATCGGCTCAGGTAGTCTGCAACATTATTGGTGCTTCCCTTATTGTACTTGATGTTCAAATGAAATTGTTGCAGATATGTGGACCACTTTTGATGGTGATCATTCTACAACTTCCCTTGTGTCTGTATGAATTGCAGGGGTCTGTGGTATGTGTGGATGATCGTTTCCTTCCCCAAAATGTAATGCTTCCATTGTTGACAATTCTGCATAATGGAATACATTTCTTTGTCATAAGTGGGATACTTTCAGACTGTGTCGGATAGTGTCTCACTTTGATTTTCCACTTGATGCCTCTGTTGAGTAAGAATTTCCCTAATAGAATAGTCAAAGGCATCTATCTCGATCTCAAATGGTTGTTGCAAGTCTAGTAACGTGAGCACTGAGGCACAATAGAGGCGATGTTTCAATTCTACGAACTCCTTCTGTTGAGATTCTAACCAAAATAATTTTTCTTTCTCTCCTCCCTTGGTGACTTTATGCAAGAGCCAAGTGATATGAGAGAATCCCAACACGAACCTATGGTAGAAATTAGTAAGACCCAAAAAGATACAAATCTTTGTTAGAGTGGTTGGGGTTGACCAATCCCAGATGACTTGGATCTTGGTTGGATCCACATGCACCCCACGCTCATCAATAATGTATCCCATATACTGAACCTGGGTCATGCCAAAAGTGCACTTCTCCAAATTGGCAA
The DNA here is from genome assembly GCA_009831015.1 of Picea engelmannii. Taxonomy (NCBI): domain Eukaryota; kingdom Viridiplantae; phylum Streptophyta; class Pinopsida; order Pinales; family Pinaceae; genus Picea; species Picea engelmannii. Next base: position 762,584 of record ML789065.1, on the reverse strand, counting down.
ACAACTTGTGTTTCCACAGTGTTTGGAGGACCTATCGGATGTGGTGGAGGTGCTCTTACCAAGTCTGGCTAAAGATCAGGATGTGATCCAAGTAAACTACTACAAATGAGTTGGTGAATGGCCACAATATGTCGTCCATTAGCCTCATGAAGGTTGCGGGAGAATTCATCAACTCGAAAAGAATGACCAACCATTCAAAAAGGTTGTCTTTTTCTTTGAAGGCAGTCTTCTACACATCAAATAGTTTGATTGGTACCTGGTGATACCCAGACTTCAAGTCAATCTTGTTGAAATATTTTTCTCCTTTGAGTTGGTCCAGAAGGTCATCAATCTGTGGGATCAGGTACCTATTCTGGACAATGATCTTGTTCAGCACCCAATAGTCAATATAGAGTCTCCAAGTCCCATCCTTATTCTATACCAACATGATCGGGCTCCCATAGGGCGATGAACATGGCTGGATGTGGCCTTTTTACAGCAGCTCATGGATTTCCCTCTTGATTTCATCATTGTCTGGAACAAATCTCTGATAGATCAGTCCATTGGGCAGCGATGCACCTGGGGTTAGATCGATGTGTTGTTTGACCTGACAGTCCAGAGGCACCCCTACGGGTGAGGTGAAGATGTCTGGATACTCCTCCACAACCTTCTCCATTTGTTGTTGTCATGCAGAGGAGCTCTATCTGGAGGTCATGACCATGTTATTCTTCTTTCCCTGAGGATGGATCATCAGGAAAACAAATTTCCTAGTTTTGGAAATGAGCTTACTGCATTGTTTTGCAGTAAACAAAGAGATAGCAGCAGGCAATGGTACCTCTAGTATCCTGTACAACTTATTTCCCAAGGTAACAATAATAGCATTAGGCCGAGACTCATACACAACATGTCTCTTCCAAAAGTATGGTTGGCCTAATAATACATCTAAAACATCAAGAAGATCAATGCCACATAATACCTCATCGGTGAAGGGATTAATGTTGTAAGGAAGGCGACACTATTGGTTGATGCAGAGATCTTGTCCTTGGTGAAGCCAACGATGGTGTACAAATGTGCGTGTGTTGTGGTCAGCAAGCCCAACCTATTCATGACCTCTACTGAAATGAGGTTTTTTTGGCTCTCACTGTCGACATTGAACTGTAGTGGGGAACCCTTTACCCACATCTAGGAGTGGAAGAGACACTCCTCCTCCTTAGGATCTTCTGGTTCTTCCTTTTGGATCTTCGTGGTGGCGACAGTGGAATTTGGCTTCACATCAATAATCTTCTTTCCTCTCTCATTCCCCTTCTCGGGTTCTGATTCAATGTTGGAGCATGCAATTGATGTAGAAGCCCTCATCCGACCACCAATGACTGTTTGGCCTAACACTCACTTGTGTTGTGAGTGGATCCCTTGTGGAACTCACACCACTTTCTTGTGTATTTCTTCGACTTCATGGTGTTGTTATTTCCTTGCATCTTTTGTAGGTTGTCTTCAGCCACCATGCCTTGGATTTGTCCTTTGTTCTACGATTTAGGGGCACCTTTTGCTTGCTTTTGATTCGCAGATCCAAAGTCTCAGTTCTTTTGTTTGAATTTCTGCTCAATCTTGGTAGCATATCGATATGTCGTACCAATGGAGGAGATGTCGAGGAAATCCATTTCCTCATGAATGTATTTGTGAAGAAAACTATGGTACTTCAACACCAAATATTTCTCTGAATATTTGATACATATTGATCCCTTTTTTGTCACAGAGTTGTCCATTGGATGTACTTGTCCTCAGAGCTCCCCACGGTATAATATTGTTCCTTGATGGCATCTTGGAAATAATTCCAAGTGGGTATGGTCGAGAATAGATAGGGTTCCTCCTCATGCTTTTTCTCACAGTAGATTTCCCACCAGTCCTTGACATGGGGGGCAACTTTGAGTAGTGAAAAAATAATCTTCTCCCGGTCGGGAAAGTCATGAATCGAGAAATATCTTTCTAATAGATTCAACCATCTATCTACAACGTCTGCATCTATTTGGCCATCAAATATGGGAGTTTCAAATTTTACTTGTACCTTAAAAGGGTTTGCACCTCTAGAGTTATTGTTGGATGCAGATGCGCCGCCAATGGGCAATCATCAGGTTCCTTTGTTTTTCAAAGGCCTCCTCGAGAAATATTTTGATAGGATATCCTACTCCCTCATCTTTCTTTTCGTCCCCCATGGGAAGCCATCAGGGTTTGCGAGGTTGATCTTGCAAAGGTTGAACCAGATCGACCCCTAACTCATACCTCAACCTCATTGGGGACATGCAAAGAAGGATCGAGAAAGAGAAGACCACTTTGATACCACTGATCTAAATTTATGCACGAATGCAATAGAATACACAAATAACCATGAATACAAATATTCAATGGAAATAACACTTCCTTTCATTAATATCAAAGACCTGAAATTTGTTTACAGACAGAATGGAAATAAACTAGCTAGGGCGTTGCTAGCTTATCTCTAAGAAGAAATGTGGTGGCTACAAGCCTCTGAACTATGTGTTACAATGAGGCTCGAAGGCCTATATATTATTGAGAAACAATGGAAACCCTAAACATCCAAAAACTTAACCCTAGGAGATGAAACGCCAGAATATGGGCCCCGTCAGGGTAAATTGGTACATCAATTTCCGAGGGTCGTAACTTTGGCATACTATCTCCATTTGACACACATGATACATCATTATAAATATATATCCGAGTACTACACTAATCAAAGCCCAAAACAAACTTTGATTCTCCGAAGGTTTGATGCCCAAAAAATGTCGTTTAAGGCCTCAAAACGGCTCTGGAAGTTCATGATCCAAAAAACTGCCAAAAATAGAAAATTGTGTTACAATTAAGGAAACTGAAAAAATAAAGAAAACAATGGCGGGAGTTCAAGTGTAATAGGAAGGTGGCGACCAATATCCACATAGATCAATTTTATTTTAATCTAAAAAAAATATCATCATATCTATTTTTCCGCAAAAAAATACTTGAATTTTTATTACTATTTTTAGATTTATGAATTTCATTAAATCAAATACATGAAATATATTATTATAAATAAATAGCTCTATATTTATTGAATTTGTTATAAAAATAAATAAATAAATATGTATTAATATTTATTGAATTTGGTATTATGCAGCTGAAAAACAAGTAATTTTATTTAAAGTAGTTTATATTGAAAAATAAATATTTTGGCGAACATTTATACTATACAGTGATTTTTCTATGTGAAATTCAAAGATAACTTGATATCATCTTTGTTTTGGATTTTGTAATTTTTTATGGAGAAATAAATATTTTTGAAAAAATTATATTTATCCAATCATTTTTCCATATTAAAGTCAAAGTCAATCCTAAATTAATATCATCTTAGATTTTATTTTTTTATTTCAAAATTTTTACTTATACAATCATTTTTCCATGTCAAAGTGAAAGAAAAATTGATATCATCCTCATTTTCAATACTGAAATAAATATTCTTCTTTAATCCTTTTTTTTTTGTTTTTTAAGTTAAAGTTAAAATAATGTCATATTTCTATTGGAAATATTAATCTCATTTAAAGAGTTGATCTTAATTTTGATTTGGATGATATACATTTACCCAAATTTTTATTATGAAAAACTATAAATATAATTGTACTTTCAAGAATTGATAATAATAAACTACCTAAATAGTTAGTTAAAAAACTATAATAAATATTATAGTTCAATTTTTTTTTAAAGGTTAAAAATTAACAAACTACTAAATTAACAAGGGCTTCCGAGCATAGTTTCTATTGGAAAATATATGTTGTTGAATGGAAAACATTTTGTACACAATGATATTTAATGTAAGTATTTGAATAGATAATAAATTGTATGTGTGAAAAGATAATTTATATAATAAAGAAAAATAGTATTATTGTTTATGTTATAGTAAGGATAATAAGCATAAAACGTTATAAAAATGAGCAAAAAGAAAATTGTTCAATGTAAAATAAATCTTAGTAAAAAAATGAAATGATCAATGGAAATGTTAGTTTATGCAAGCAATGTCAAATATTTAAAGTAAAAAAACAAGTAAAAGTAAATTATATATATATTTACCATAAAAGAAATTTGTAGAAATAAACAACTTAAAATATTTAAAATTATATCTTTGCAAAGAAATAGTCTAATAACTTTCAATATTATTAACAATAGAATATTTTTACGAATAAGCATATGTCTAACAAAACAAATTCTTTATTATGTATATCTTTGTATTAAAAATAAATATTAATTATTAATTTAATGAAAAATAATTATACATGTTATTATTACATGAACCAATGTAACCTCTTTAAAATTTAGGATAAGGAGTAGAAACTACAATTGTTGGAACAAGTTTGATATGCTATAGTTGTGCAAGGGGAGTAAATGAGGAGTTGAAAAGTTTCATATTTTTCTTAAGAAAACCAAACACATATTTTCTAGATCAATTATGAATGATATATTATTTTTTAAATTGAATTGTGAAAGTGGGCTTAACTTTTAATTTATTGATTTTATTTTTTAATACAAAGGTTGGTAACACATAGCCTAAGAAACTATGTGGAGGAGAGAATATGTATAATTTTTAATAAATAGAAATAGATACATTTATAATATCAAAATATTAGTAAAAAGAAATTTACCTATGAATTATAATAGATGTAATGAACACGCATTTTAAAATGGTTTGAATATTTTTTTATTGATTGTTTCCAATGAGCAGAGTGTGTTTGATTTAGGCCAATAAGTATTGGATACTTATACAAGAGGCTAATAAGTACTATGCGAAACAATACATTTATGATAGATACCAATCTTAAAAAAAATCAATAAGTTATATCATGAAAAACAAAACAATGCTCACTCAGTTGATCTTAAGAAATTACAAATAATAGGATTAAAAAGAAATAATAGGATACCAAGTGTTCGGTTTGACTCTTTCTTTTGTGTGGAAGTAATTGTGTGCACATATAAATTAAAGTGATGGACTTGTAGTTGCTTGGTAGCTAAGATTTAGTGAAAAGTGTGTGGAAACAAAGGAAGTAAATTTTGGTGCATAGAGTATCATATCTAGCATTGGACTCTGTATAAAACAAATTGACACATCAAGCATAAGAAAATGTACACTTTAACTCTTTGTATTGTGCATAAGTGAATTTTTCTAGATGTAAAGGAGAGAAATGGTCAGGATGTTTCCAAAGAAATGCAAACTATGTGGAGAGAAATTTAAAGTCTGTAGATGTTGGCATGTGCCAAAAGCATAGCATGTAAATTTCCCGACACAGAATACGATATTTGGCATCCGACTAGGTAAACTTAGTGGAAAGAAGTATGTGAAGACAAACATGTGGTAGAAGCAATGGGAGGTGTGTTGATGGTAGGATTCACTCAAATCTATGTTCCTATAATTGTCGACACATGACATGGCATTTAGCATAGAACTATGTAAAAACAATCTACCGCAAAACTTTGTAAAGATGTTGCATAGATGAAGATTCAAAGAATCAATGGGAACTACAACCAATTCCAGGTGTTCTAGAAGGAATGTGGCATTCACAGAATCCAGGATGTTCATGAGACAGTGCAATTTTTACATAACTTAGGATATGTGGAAAGAATATGTGATCGAGTTATGTGTGCAATATATGTTTCTAGTGAAAACTATATGCAGATTGTATATGTGTGGGAAAAAAGTAAGGTTTTCTGATGCTACCATTGGCCGAAGTATGTAAAATATACAGAGGATATGATATAGCTACTTATAAAGAGGTTGAAATTATGAGCAACACTTCAAGTAATTGTTTACTGGTATGACCTTTGTAATGTCTCTCCATTTAAAAATATTTGAATAATTTTAACTTTGGGTTATTTATGTTGAGAAAACACTTAATATAACATTATATCATCATAAACTTCGATGATGAGAATTATTTTTGTAAATATTATTTTTAATTTATTTTATTTTATTCGAGACAAATTGATTAGAGAATAAGTTATAAAAGAGTAATTCATTACTCCATGGGAGAGTGAAAAGGGATAAAAAACACCAGAGTAAATATTGTCAAGGAGGAAAAAAGTAAAACTACACCCAAAGTGTAAACCTCTACATTGAAGGGGACATATCGGTGAGATTCGACCCTAAATGTCAGACATTCTATATCTCTATAATCTTGTCTTGAATTATTTTAAGTAAGGGTTATACCAACAACTCAGAGTTCGATTTTGTGTTTAATAGTGCCCATTTGCATTGAACCAAAGACACCATTACAGTATGAACATAGATATTACCCACGATACAATATAGAGAAATGATTTTAATACTAAGGAAGGTCGTTACCTGTTAGTTTGGGACAAGCATCAGAAATCCTTTGAGGGGTCTTGAGTTTTCCCTTTGGAATATTATTGTTTCTTTATTGTATACAATATAACAATGAATTAATTACCAAACAAACAATAAATGAACACCAAGAACTTAATAAAAAGGAACTAAGGGTTAGGAGGGTATCAATGATAAATGTTCCTCATAGCATTGACCTTGTCAATAGAAATCATGCATCCATGCCAAGCATGACTTCATTTTCTATGTTGTCTTTATGACAATACTGATATCATTTTTCTATGTTATAGAAGCATAACACATGATAGGTTAATAAAAATCACATACTGAACTGAGAAAGAAAGATATTTAATTAATGAGTATGATACTATCATATTAATAGCAAAATGAACCTCGAAGAATGAGAATCATTCCAACTGATCAACTATTACTCTGCATTTATTCAATAATAAAACTTAAAAAACCTCAATGGAACTAAGGGAGCAGAGCTTTGGCTCAATCCTTCACCTCTTGAAAATGACACAATGAATGAGAGTGTAGGGTTGATCTCAGAATTTCAAATCAGAACTAAAAATCCTTGCAGTATTGTCAGTCTGGTAGATGGATATTAATGACACAAAATATGAATGTAATATGAGACTTTATTTATCAGAGGTAGTAGTATTATATGACGCTCACTACAATAAAAAGGCCCTCTAGTGGAGGTTTTTGCAGAAGACCCTATAAAAATAGCCCAAAAATTCATTTATAGCGAAGGACACTAGTGGAGGCGATCATGCAGAGGTTTTAGTGGATGCTTTTTTAGGGTGCTTTTATCAATACATAACACACTGGTGTGTTTTCTACTACAAACGCACCAATGCTCTCAAAAATTGCACACCGTGGTAGGGTTATCTAAAACGAATATATACTTCGGTGAGCCACCTAAATACTGATGCACCGGTATGCACTGTTGCTCTAAAAAATGGCACACTGTGGTAGGTTATTTAAAAAAAAAAAAAAAATCCAGTGTGTTGCTTAAATAGTGATCCACTGATGCATCTAATAATCGAGTGCACCATGACAGGGTTAAGTAAAAAAAATTATCGATCGTAAAATTCATTTTTACCATTCTCAATGTTGTAGAGATCTCAAGCACTGGTGCAAATTTTGCCTCTCTGAAGCACCCTATCATCGGTGCTTCCCTTACTTTTCTTCCTTCCAACCATTTCTTAGTGCATGGATTTTGAATTTTTCCAAATGGTGGGAAAATTTTGTTTTTTGGAATACATGGCAACCATGCCTCCCCGAAGAGGAAATGTCCAGGCAATGTCTTTATTTCTTTATAACATAAACTTTTAATAGATTAAAATTCAAAATTCATCTAAATTTCCATTGTTTTCAATTTTTTTTTTTTTTGTGCAGTGTGTTCTATTCATTCATCTCACATCGTGGAGAGTGCACCGCGAAAATTTACAAAGTGCACCGAAACACCATGTCAATTTTTTTCAATAGTGAATTTTTAAAATATAATGCACCGATGCGTTGGGTAAAATTTGATGCAATGGTGCCTAATTTTATCGACACGTCGCCTAAAATAATATTTTTGATTTTCTGCGGTCCGTCGAGATAATGTTAACACACCGAGGCGTTACATTAAAAACGATGCACCACTTAAATCAGATATATTATTTTATGATGTGTGTTCATAAACTTACACAATGATGCATTAATGATTATCCAATCCACCACCATAAAATAATAGAGCCTAAATTCCAAAGTACCATAATTATCAATTTTTAAAAAATTATTGGTGCGGTGCATCGCCTTTCTTGTAACACACCTGTGCATGTTGGAAAAGGATACGATTCATAGTAAACAAATTAAAAATGGTTTTACGGTGCTTTAGGATTTTAATATTTTATTATTTTAGTGAGTGTGTCAATTAACTTTAATGCACCGGTGCTTAAGGCTATACAACAAACTACATAAAATAATATAATTCTTTTTATACGGTGGGTTATGTTACACGTGCACACCGTAGATGGTGATAACAAGTAATATACACACAACAAGAAGTGCTTGATTATTTTTTGGGTGCATGGGTGATGAAATTTACTTATTTTTTGAAGAAAGTTATTATTTTGTGTTCATAAATAAATTTCTCATTTCATAATTTTTTTGTGTGTTTTATGTATGAGTTTGATGTATTTTATATGTTAATCATGCGAAAATGTCACAATAGAGAGAAAAAACAACATGAGCAGAGGGTTGACCTATACAATGTTGTATGGGATTGGGATGCAGGGGAGAGGGAGAGAGATTGTTGTAGTGACCCAAGTCCTCTTGAGGAATGTAGGCCTCCTTAAGTACTGTGAGGAGGCTACATCCCTAAAGGATAACTTTGGGTTCTTTCTGCAGCTAATGCATCAATGTGATGTCCATCGACAAGATTTCCATATTGGTCATGATCACTGGTACCAAGTCACTGAGGAGTATATATATTTTATCACTAGGCTATCTAGGATATGGGAGGATTTTCCCCAGTTCCCTGATGTCCGATTCAGTGTTGTAGCAGAGATTCAACTCATGTACTCTCAGAGATATATTGGGGTTGATGTACTTTATCCAGCTAAATTTAAGATTCTCGGTGGACAACTATGGATCACTTATTTTGGTGCAGAGGAGGTTAGGTGCCTCTCACTATTAGTGACGACCATTGTACACTTTACCAATGATGGGAACCACATTAGTTGCGCTCTTTTATATTATGTTGATTATTTGGTGCATATGACATGTTGTATTAGACTACCTGCTATTTTTTTGTGGTAGTTTTGTATAGCTCTAGATAGATTTTCTGCTATGATACATGGGAGGGAGAACTTCTCTTTTTCTTCAAAGTTTTCATTTTTTATTTTTTGAGATGTTTCCAGAGACAAGGCCTACTTTTGTCTGTTATCCTTCTAGGCCGATGAATCTAGTGTGGATTCACATGTGGGGAGAGATGATTCCCAAGAGGGGTCATTCAGATTTTTCGGTCATGATTTCCACTAATGCACCGAGGCTACTAACTAGTGAGGTCGATCACATGTTCATGATGGTGTTGTATTCTTATGCGAGGTTGGATTGACGAGGATGCATGAATATCCTCTTCACATCATATGAGCCATCGAATGCTACAAGTAATATTAGGGTTTTGTTTAAATTAATCTAGTTTTATTTTATTTTCTTACTTAATTAGAATAAAATTAATTCAAACATGTTCTTTAACTTCTTTTATTAAATTATGTAATGAAACTGTCTAATTATTGTTGTGTACTATATATTTTCCAGATATTGGTACATTCCTTGGGGATGTGCCTCCTCCCCGACCAAATGTGGATGAGGATATCCATGAGGTCATGGTGGGTTAGGTTCCTTGGGTGCAAATACGTAACATATTGCATCATAGGCCAGACACTAGATTCAAGTTGGATTTGGGTGACTAAATCTGTGCGTTTTTAGTTGAGGTGGGATTCCTCCCTGTGTTGATATGAGACATCAGGGAAGATCCTAACACCTCCTGTAGCTTAGTATTTTTGTCTGTATGTAATCCAGTGGAAGGAATCCAGTGCCGTATCAAGAGTCTCGGGCTGTTTAAAGGCACAGTTCCACTCTTGCGACACATTCTGAGCCATATCAGTAGTCTCGGGCTGTTTAAAGGCACAGTTCCACTATTGCGACTCTAATGTCGGATTCCTTCATTCTGTGACAGTACTGTGCCTAATCCCTGGTGTCTGTCTCTACCTACAGCCATTAGTTGCCCGCCTCCTGTTCGGGGAAGTTTGCTTCTTGTTGTTTCTATGATATGTCGGGTCATCTTGATTGTGTTCGTCTTACTTGCGTCCTGTGGTTCGAGTGTTGACGTAGAGTCGAGGGAGTTGTTTCTTCTGCACACGCGCACACACTTTATTTAAAAAAAAAAAATCACCAGTTGACTGAGTAGATGCCTTAGCTAGGAGGGGTGTTACAGTTCATACATGATTGGAACGTGGTGAGGGCATTGGTTAAGCCAAATGACATCACTAAGAACTCATAGTGGCCTTAGTGACATATGAAAGCATTTTTTGGGATGTCCTCCTCCCTCATATTGATTTGATGGTAGCCAAAGCGTAGTTCAATTTTGGTGAAATAGATAGCCCCATGAAGCTCGTCCAGTAACTCATCATTCCTTGGTATGTGATATCTGTTTTTAATTGCTTTCTTGTTTAGTTCCCTAAATTCAATGAACATGCACATGGTTCCATCATTCTTCTTAACCAACACCACTGAAGAGGAAAAAGGGTTGGAACTTGGACTGACGTGCCCCATATGCAAGAGCTCTTTTATTTCCTTCTCTATTTCATCCTTGTACTTCTTTGGGTGTTTGTAAGGTGTGGTGATGACTAGCTTTTCTTCTTCCTCTAACTCAATGATATGCACAAATCCCCTGCTAGGTGGCACACCTGGTGGAATAGGTCTAAACACCTTACTCTGTTTGTCAATGATCCCATGAATCTCTGGTGCATAGTGAATCTTCTCCTTTTTGTTCACACGTGCTGAAATCTTGCAAAAGAGGCTCTCTCTTATGTTGTACTGTCATGACCTGTATCCCCCTCCTCTGCAATTTTGGTGGTGATTGCCTCTATGTTCTAGATGTGGACTAAATCCTCATCCTCTTCATTGTCTCATGTCACCGCTATGTAATGCACTTGGCCATGACCCATGCATTTGTGGGATGGGTTCCATGGCTCTTTGCATGTGTAGCATAGTTTCTTCCTCCTTAGTTCCCTTCTAGTATTCTTTTCCATCCTACCTCTTCCCTGTCAAACCCCCTCGGGTCACTCCCTCCTAGGTTCATCGGAGGTATCTGGTCTCTTCCTCTAGTGTTAAGAGGTGGTCTAGGCACAAATTTCGGCTTTGCAACTAGTCCTAGGTCTCTTGTCCTCTAGATAGCATCCTGTGGGTTCGCAGGCTTAAAATCCTTTACCCAACCCTTCAAGGGTTCCATCAAACCCTCAATGAAGAGAATCATGAGCCTTGACTATGACACGCCATTTTTCTTTTGAAGAAGGACACCCCTTTTATCTGGGCTAAGAGAGCCCAAGAGTCCTTCAATGTTTTGAAGAAAGCTTTGGTGTCGACACCTATGTTGAAGCCTCCAGACTATAGTAGAGATTACATACTTTGCATTTCCACATTTGAGGATACGATTGGTATGGTTCTATTTCAAAAGGATGATGAGCTCCACAAGAATGTTATTTATTATCTTAGTCGAACTTTACTCAATCTTGAACTGAACTATGCTCACGTCGAAAAGCTCTCTTTGGTTTTCATTCACGTAGTCCAACGTTTGCATCATTACATATTAATTTGCAAGACTACGATGGCGTTGACGAGCGAAAACGACCACTTATCAATTGGAATAGTGAATCCATTCCGTAGTTGTCTAATTAACCAAAGCCATTTGGATTAATTCACTCTGATGGGTTTAATGGCTCCGTTGGCCAATCTAAAGTCCTAAGGGAAGAAAAAAATAACTAAAAGAAATACAATAAATTACTAAATAATAAGCGCTGAAATATATATGTACATATATATATATATATATATATATATATATATATATATATATATATATATATATATATATATATATATATATAGTTTATCTAATTTATATTTATATAATAGTTCTATTTATCATATATACAACATATATAAATAATGAGTTTTAATCTAAACTCATAGAAAATCAAAGGTTTAATGGTTCTTTTCGATGAAAGTAATAAAGAAAGAGAAAATACTATTTGTTTTTTTGGTTTGTTTTCTTGTTTGTATGCATTCATAAAATCAAATATTAAACTACTTAATGAAACAAAAAGATATAGATAGTAAAAATTATACTATATATGAAAACTTTTATAATGAGCAAGCAAATGAAATAAAATAACACACTAACCTATTAGTGCATCAAATGTCTGTACAATAGAGAATATCCAACCACCTTATCCTATAAGTAAACCTGCAATGAATCTTAAGATTGCTCTGAATAAATGCGAAACAATATGCTGGAAACTGAGTTTTAATAACAGAACGTTAGATGGAGACAGTCACAGTGATCTTGTGATTTACAATAACTACAGTGAGATAAATCTTGCTGTAAGAACTTGTATTTAAACATTCAACAGAAAATTAGAGATAAATCTCATAATTTGAATTGAATCGATGATCACCCTATATTGTTCCTGAAACATGAGATATGGATAGCATGTAATAATGAATTATTTCAACTCATAATTAATCATGAAGAAAAAATCTTTCACCATTTATTATAACATAGAAATAAACAGAACTTAAACTATAACATAATACACAAAAGCTAAAGTTGTAACATGCATTCAGTTCCATTCAAGTCTGTGTGTAATTGTACATACTCCAACCCAAGGCCAAGATGCTTCTATTTACAAAGTGATAGGTTTATAAAGGCCTTAGGAAAGATAATTGTTTATGTTCCTGAGATGAAATATTTGTTTCAAAAATAAAAGGGGGATGCAACCACCCTGATCCTACTAAATACTCCAAAACTAACAACAGTCCATTTCTATTCATTCAAAATACATCATAGATATGACTAGAAGATCTTAAGAGTGTCTCAGATCAATTTTGAAATCATGGACCCTTGAATATCTTGAAAGAAAAAAGGAAATAGGAAGATTTTAGATATGTTTTCTGTCATTAATTTACACAATTCGAATTTACATAACTAGCTACAGAATCTTGCGATTCTGTAGCTAGTTATAATAGTACATGAAATCTCATTTTATTTAATGAATAAAACAGACTAAAATAATGAAATATACTTTATTCAACAAACCAAATAATCTAACTTAAGAATCAAAACAAACATGCTATTAATTTAAAAGATCATACCTCTAACCATGCAATCAAATCGTATCAAGAAATCTTGGAATTTACAATGGTTGTAGCAGCCTCAACGTTTTTAAATATCACATGACCTGTGGTCTTCATCAATTTTTCCTTGCCTTGAATAACTAACTCGAGCCTCAAGTTAAAAAATCGACCTGATCTTTTAAAGACTTAACCTGTGACTATAGAACTGGGATATTAGTATAATATCTATCAATCCATGATAGACAGACCTCACACTGTGACTATGTGGCATTTGCATTAGAACAAACAAGATTGTGGACCAGAGAACCCTCCATATGGATAGTAGATTTATTGCAAATCTTGACACCATGAAACTATGGATTGTCTTTCAAATAGGGAGGCAAATTATTGACAAAGTTATAGGGTCAGTCAAGGTGTAGTAGCCCGAATGACAAAGGATCTTTCTTTGCAAGGAATTTGTCATTTTCAGAGTCTGAGCTTTCATTAACCTCGATCATGCTGATCGTGTTTGCATGAGAATTTGTCTTATTACGAAGACTCTGTGATATCAATCTCCCAACCCTTTTGTTCTTAAAATTTAGATCAACACTTCTTTTAGATTTATTCCCTATAGGTTTCTTTAAGTTTTTAGCATAGTCAGTTGGATGTGTAATCTACTGAAAAGCCTATTGAATGACCTTGGGGTCGATCAAGGGTTCGATGTTAGGGGAAGAGACACGAGTCTTGGGAGGTGAGAGAGATGCCAACGCGTGGACAAGGGTCTCCTCAACCACGATTTTATCTACCTCACCCATATCAGGGTTACCATAGCCATTTTGGGTTATAAACGAATCCCAGTTGTCATTCTGTGACTCTAATTGATGTATGAGTAGGATTTTAACTAGGCCGTGATGAAAAATGCTAGAGTCTGACCGATTTTTCTTATATCTTTTCCCCATTTTATAAAGAGTCATGAGTAAGTAATATGGCATATTCAAAGGGAAAACCATAAAAATCACAAGCATGCATAAATGGTACAAAAATACAAGCCCGAACCGTCCCTCACATGTAATAAATTTCTTTACCACATCAAGCAAATCATGCCACCGAGCTTTTAGGAATGAAATGGGCATACCTTTATCACAACATGTTATTTTCTGAGATGTAAACAACAGGGTCCAAGGAACTTCCTCCACATTTTCATTTTTAAACTATTTTTGACGGCTCACTGATAACCCTATGGATTGACTCAATAACTCTTAGGTAACCTCCAGTTGCACATCACCAACTTTCGCTCTACAGCCATCAAAGGAGAAGGCAAATTATTGGGAAACCTGTAAATTGAAACCCTGAAACTTCGTAATGAAAATGAGCCAGCCACTTCGTATGAGAGCAGGGTTTGGATACCATTTGGTTCAATTGTCATGACAAGAGCCATACTAGACAGGAGGGTAATCAAACAAACACAACATATAGGAAGGGTTTGCGAAAAAAAAAGAGAGCCATAACCCTGAGCCCAACAATGAATGATGTAAAGACTCATATGATAGGATGGACATTTAATTGAAATGTGTGCGAAGAAGGTTTGTGAAGCCCAAGACCATCCTTAGAAATGATGAGAGTCTATAAATTGTATACCACCTCTGTATTCAATACGAGCTAGGACCAAATCATTAAAACGAGAATAAGTGCATGCATCGTGGGTTTGATTACAAAGTTTGGGTAAGTCAAAAATCGAAAAATCAAAAGTTTTGTAAAAGAAACGTAGCCAAAAATCAAACCAAAACTATATAAAAATCAAATCGTGGGGGTGATTTGTTCATGAAACCAATAACCTCTTAAGCATGCTTGGACTTGAAACGATCAAAACAAAGAGAGTAACATCTTCATGGCAAGGAATCAAAATTCCATAATAAACTATGTGAACAATTTACCTTTAATGAAATTCTAAAACATAATGGTAATCACAATGGTAATCCTTGCTATCCTTCATCAAGATCAAAAAATAGTTCAAAAACTGACTTTCAAGAACAGGGAGACATCATTGATTTTCTCTCTTAAAGAATAGGGACAACGTAAAAAGACTTTTAAAGATGGTCGTGAATACTTTCAAGTGTAGATTGAAACTGAGAAAACGCCTTTCAAAAAAAAATTCATCTTTAACCAGGCTACAATTTTAGAGAAATACAACGCTTAATGTTCTGACAACCTTTAGTAGCTATTTTCGAGGGGAAGTATTCTATTTTCTTTGTTTGAGCTAGCCCGTGGTGTAGGCATGTTTGTTTCAAAATGAAAGACCGATAAACAGAAATGAAAACAAAAACAAACTAGAAAATAAAAACAAACAACAAGGAAACCAAAATAGAAAATATTTACAAAAGGTGTATGAGAGAGTCGTCAGGAAAAATACTTTTTGAGAGCTTGGCCATTCATCGGGAAGGTGTCTGGCTATCCCTCTAAATTCTGCAGGTGTAAGGAATTGGGACCTAGTTTTTCAACAATTAAAAATGGTCCCAACCATAGGTTTTGAAACTTAGTATGTTCTCCTTTCCCCTCATGAGGTTTGTCCCACTTAAGGACAAGATTGTCTACCTCAAAACTTCTATCAGAGGCAGAATTGGAATCAAACCAGTTTTTGACAATGAGTTGATGTTGATCCAATTTTCATTTTTCTTGAGCCCTTACTTCCTCTAACTTTAGCAAAGCATTAATCCAACTTTCCAAGGGAGGATAACTTTCTTCTTGCACCTTCTATGATAAATGTAGAGATGGAAGAAGGACACGCAGTGGGAAAATCGCTTCCCTACTGTAAACAAGAAAAAAGGGGGAATTACCAACAACAGTTTTAGGAGTTACTCTATCAGCCCAGATTGCATTAAATAGTGCATTATGCCAGTTTGTGTGGTTTTCGTAGACTGTTCTCTTGATGATGTTGATCAAGTTTTTATTAGTTGATTCAACAAAACCATTGCCTTGGGGGTAATAGCTGGAGGAATACTTTAATTTTGTTCCTTTTTCTAAAGAGAAATCACTTATTTCAAGAGACGAAAAATAGGAAGCATTATTAAAAAGTAGGCATTCAGGGATACCGAAACGAGTGATAATATTTGCATTTAGGAAAGATGTTACCTGGCTGGTGTTTACCAGTTTTAATAGGGAAGCCTTGGACCATCTGGTGAAATAATATGTGGCTGTTATGATGTATTTATGCTACTGGAAGGATGTTGGATTGATTGGGACTATAATATCCAGGCCCCACTGCTGAAAAGGGGAGTCTACCGAAACTGGTTGCAGCGGGAATGTTGGTTTTTGTACTCGCCCAGATGCCTTTTGACAGATCACACACTTACGACATAAGGCATGGGCGTCTTTGAAAAGAGTAGGCCAGTAATAACCTACTCTTAATACTTTGTGGGAAGTGGTGTCTCCACCTAAATCCCCACCAGCTTCCCCTGCATGTAATTCCAATAAGACTTTATCTGCTTCACCTTTTTCAAGACAGCACATAAGTATTCCATTGAAATTTTGGCGAAACAAAATATAGTTTACGAGCTAAAAAGAAGAAGATTTTAATCTCAGTTCTCTCCTCTTTTTTGGATCGAAGTGACGGGGAGTTGATATGTGTATAAGATAAAACTTGATGTCATCATACCAAGGACTAGTAGGGTTTTGTGCACAACAGATTTGATTTTGATTGTGCTGATCTTGAATTAACATATCAGTTTCATTTTGTTGTCCTATAGTTGAATCAACAACCAATTTACATAAACCTTGGCCTCTAACAATTTGTGCTGGGGTAATTTCTATGTCGTATTCTTGTAAGGAGGCGACCCAGTTTGCCCTTTTTTCACCCAGTTCTTTCTGTACTAACAAATTTCTGACAGCAGGGTAAGGGACGATGATTTTCATCCTAGATTTCAGTAGATAAGATCAAAAGTGTTTTACTACTTTAAAGATAGCATAGACCTACTGATCTACTACTGGGTAATTAAGTTTTGCTCCCTTGAAGGTTAAGCTCATAAAGGCAATTGGGACTTCATTGTTTTCAACATTTTTTTGGGTTAGGACAGTAGCATAAGACCGATCAGAAGAAAACGTACAGAGGGTGAAGTCTTGCAAAAAGTCAGGGTTCATTAGAGAAGGAGCATCTACTATAGCCTTTTTTATTGATTCAAAAGCCTGACTTTCTAAAGGTCCCCAATGGTATTGTACATCATTTTTTATTAAATTTTGTAATGGTCTGAACATTTCTGAAAAGCTGGGGATGAACCTCCTAACAAATTTTATCTGACCTAAGAAAGATTGCATGGACTTTTTGGAAGAGGGAGGGGGCATTTTTTAAATGACTTGGGTCCTTTCAGGGTCAATAATCATCCCTTCATTTGATATAATGAATCCGAGGAGCTTACCTTGTTCTACTGTAAAGACAGGTTTTTTAGGATTTAAAGAAATGTCGTACTTACGACATCGTTGTAGAACAACTCTTAGATGGACTAGATGATCTGCTTTATTCTTTGAGAAGACAATGACATCATCTAGATAAACTACTATAGATTGATTGATTAAGCCATGTAAAGTGATGTCCATCGCTCTCTGAAAGGTGGCATCGACATTTATGAGCCCAAAGGGCATCTTCCTATAAGCATAGGTGCCCCATGGAGTACTAAAAGTGGTTTTGAGATGGTTTGGGGGAGACATAAGGACTTGGTTATATCCTAAAAAACCATCCAGCAGCGATAATCTTTCAGAACCAGATACTTGTTGAAGGATCTATTCCATGGGAGGAATAGGGTAGTTGTCTTTATCAGACGCTCGGTTTAAATTTCGAAAATCAACACATAGTCAAATTTCACCACTCTTCTTCCTTACAAAGACAAGATTAGAGACCCATTGTGTATGTCTTACTGGGAAGATTATTTTATCATTCAAGAGTTTGTTTAATTCTTTCTTGACTGTTGGTTAGACTTTTGGGTGCATCTTTCTTAACTTCTATTGAAAAGGTTGGGTCTGGGGTTTCATGGGAATAATGTCTGTATGATGTTAGGATCAAAGGTCTTTAGGTCGTCGTATGTCCAAGCAAAGACATATTTAAATTCTTTAAACAACTTAATAAATTCTATATTTTCTTGTTCAGAACATCCCAACCCCAAATTGATGCACTGTGGGTTATCTTTAGTTCCTAAATTTACTTTTTCATGTGTCAAGGAAGAACTATTCATTTTACAATTCACTAATTTTATGAATTTATCATGAAGATCATAAAATTTTTCTAATCTAACCACAGATTTTGGGATAGAGTTTACCATATCCAATGTAGACTCCTGGGGTCTTGGATCTGGTATTATCATAAAATCGTGAATTTTTTTGTCGTGGGTACCTTCGTCAATAACTGTGCCTTGGAAAGTCTCTTCCATGTGCAGAAAACTGATGATTTGTTGATCTTCATTGAAGGCTCTCCAATTTGTGATGTTGTTCGGAACGGATGGTCTAAACAACAACTCGACGGAAAATGCATTCGGAGAAATGCCTTCTGCAGGAAAAAGTTTTGAGGCGACATTAGCTAACCAATCAGCCTCAAAATTGTTCAATCTTGGAATAGAATTAATGTTAAACACAGAAAAATTATTCATTAAATTCATACCTCAGTTTGATAGCTTTTCAGGTGTGGAGATAAACAATGGATAGAATTTTTTACCTCTCTAACCACAATTTTTGAATCCCCAAAGATAGTCAAATTTTGAATCCTCAAATCTAGTGCTTTTTTGAGACCTTGTAGGAGTGCCTCGTATTCGGCCATATTGTTTGTGCATTCAAATTCTAACCGGTAAGCGATCAAATTTTTGTTACTTGCTAGATCAATGAGCATGCACCCTGCACCAGCTCCTTCCTTAGATTTAGATCCATCGAAGTAAAGAGACCAGATTTTATTTTTGTCAGGTGCATGTGACCACTGGGAGAAGGCTGTTGACTGTGTGCATGTCATAATTTCAGACTATTTTTCCGGGTCAGTAATGGTAGAAGTTTCAGCCATGAAATTGTTGAAAAAAGTGTTCATCCCCTATATTTTAGTTGAATTGGCGGAAGCAGTGAGTGGTTCATTAGGATCATTTAAATCGGTTACCACGAACTTAAGATAACTCTCACAATTTACCTTGATTCTGTTAGGCTTTCCATTCTCAGGTAGCCACAAGTGAGACCAATCCGTTGCAAAATAACCATGTAGTTGTTCAGACCAATCTCTACTTTAAAAAAATCCATATATTTTGGGGATATCAATGACAATAATATCAATAACTTGATGGACTTTAGGATTAGATGATAATCTGATAAGGACATTTTTTAATTCACTTATTACTTTAACACTAGTTTGATCAAGCTGAATAATTTTCAGGCTGGAAGGTTGAACTTCGGCATTAATTTTTTGATTGACAGACCAAGGCATTACGTTTGAAGATGCACCTGAATCTACCATCCAGTTATGTACATTCCTATTGAAAATTTCAAAAGTCAACAAAAAGGGTGGGACAGTTCTGCGAGTATTAACAACAGAAGTTTGTTGTTTTTTAGTTGCAACCCCTGAAACTAGTTTATCTACATTTGTTACACTTTTTACAACAAGGTCTCTTTTATCAGAAGACTCTGACGTTGTTTTGACAAAGACCTTTTGGGGTGTTTTGGGGTTGTTTTTAGCAACTTTGTTGCTGCTCGGATTGCTATTTTGGTTGTTTTCTGCAATATTTTACAGCATCTTTTCCAGAAGAAAAGGGAATTTCAATAATTCGTAAATAGAAATATTAGCTCTAAGTTTTTTTAGATCCTCAATCAAATCATACTCTAAAGTTGGGGCTGCCGAATTCTATTTAGTTTCAATTGATTTAGACTATTTTTGAGGTGCATTAGTTCTAATTTCATAAGAAGACTTATTTGTTGTCTTTCTCCTGGTATTGTAAGGATGCACTATTTTGAAATTAGCTTGAAAAATGCTATCCAAAAAATGTCCGAAAACATTGGGAGAGGATTCATCCTCTTCCACTAT
This sequence comes from Picea engelmannii, assembly GCA_009831015.1. NCBI lineage: Eukaryota > Viridiplantae > Streptophyta > Pinopsida > Pinales > Pinaceae > Picea > Picea engelmannii. Next base: position 742,302 of record ML789065.1, on the reverse strand, counting down.
CTCTTGTTCGGATACATCTTCAGAAATCTTGGGAGGAATCAAGTTATCATGTGCCTATAGAATCGTCTGCATAGCAAATTGTAAGCTTTCTAGATTTAGGCCTTCAAAATTTGAGTTAGGCCGGTTTGTAGGAAAAGGCTTTCTAAAAGGGGGTTTGTAAGGCCCTTTGTTTGAAGAAGCTTCTTCAGCCGATCTTCTCAAATCTATAACCTGATTAGACAACTTTTGAACGACCTTATATAAGCTTTCTAGATCTGAACTATCTGGTTGAGTTTTGTTTTGGGGAGGTCTAGGAAGGAATTTGATTTTCTTCTTAGAGGATGTAGTAGTCTCTGCCTTGTTACAGGTATTGTCTTTTAGGCTGAGAATATCTTTCTCGATTTGACTTGCCTCTTCGAAGGCTTCTAATAATGTGTCTTTCTTGGACCATTTTACCCAAATGGATATGTTTTTGTGTAAGGATTTCGTGTAGTATGTGACGATAAGATTTTCGGTAGGCATCGAGTCTGTAGGGATTCGATTCGTTAATGTTAGGAACCTTTGATTAAAGTATTTTATATTTTCTTTGGGTTTCATATTTAAACTATAGAGTTCCATGACCAAAAATTTAGGAGATTTGTCGTCTCTGAATTTCTCAAGAAAATAGGACTTGAATCTCTCCCATGACATGATGGTATGGGGTTGTTGGGCAAAGTACTAGGTAGAGGCATTGCCTTCAAAGGTGTAGGGAAAAATTCTGCATACTACGTCTTCGTGTTCAACACTACAGAGCCTAATGGCTAGCATGAATTTTTTGATATGATCCTCTGCAATCTGCTTGGAATCTGAGTCAAATTTCGGAAGCCATTTCTCCGGATGTTTAGGGAAAGGATGTTGGGGCATAGGTATGGCCACTACATCTTGATCGAGCCTAGGTTTGGTAGGATTTCTCAGATTGGCCATAGGTGTGGGTGTTGTCGAAGGATGAGATGAACATCTACCTTCACTTGATGATTCTTCCCCAGAAGAAGAAGGAGATGAAGGGGGTGGTGATGGTGGAATACCAGATCCTCTTGTTGCAGGAGTGAGGATGTGATCTCGATCTGTAGGGTTTAGGGTAAGATCAGTACCTTCAAGTTGCTCCCTGATATCAGAGAAGTCTAATGGTTGGTTCAAAGGCTGACCTAGTTGTCTGATACGAGCCAAGGCATCGTGTGTCCTTATGAGGGATTGACAAACAATTTCTTGTACGTCGACCCCTGGGGGGGTTTGGAGTTATTGGGTCAATGGTGATCCGAGTGTTGTCGTTTGATGTGGTTGTTGTTTTAGGGACAATGTTGTCATCATAACGACTTCTAGTTACTATAGGTGAGCAGGTAGGTGGGGGAGGAGTCTTGCGACCTCCACGTGCCATTAATAGTATTCAGGCCCTCCTTCTAGCACCATTTGTTGACGAGCGAAAATGACCACTCGTCAATTGGAAGAGTGAATCTAGTACGGGGTTGTCTAATTAACCCAATCCGTTTGGATTAATTCACTCTTACAAGTTTAATGGCTCTGTTGGCCAATCTAAAGTCCTAAGGGAAGAGAAAAATAACTAAAAGAAATACAATAAATTACTAAATAATAATCGTTGAAATATATATGTACATCTATATATATATACAATTTATCTAATTTATATTTATATAATAGTTCTATTTATCATATATACAACATATACAAATAATGAGTTTTAATATGAACTCATAGAAAATCAAATGTTTAATGGTTCTTTTCGATGAAAGTAATAAAGAAAGTGAAAATACTATTTTCTTTTTGGTTTGTTTTCTTGTTTGTATGCATTCATAAAATCAAATATTAAACTACTTAATTAAAAAAAAAGATATAGATAGTAAAAATTATACTATATATGAAAACTTCTATAATGAGCAAGCAAATGAAATAAAAGAATAAACTAACCTATTAATGCATCCAACGTCTGTACAATAGAGAATATCCAGCCACCTTAT
>ML789065.1:712280-740211 GCA_009831015.1 Picea engelmannii | reverse complement strand
TATGAACCTCTTCATTTGGTTTTAGTTGAGGTCATTGTTCTTTGACATTTATTTTGGTGTGAAGTTCTTGATTTTCTTTGTTTTTCTTTTCTTTTTCTTCTTGTTTTGATCACAACAAGAAGGTGTATTGTTTGTACGAAACCTGCTTGTGTTTGTCTGAGTTTCCTTGATTCAAAAGGGTAATTGGCAGGAGAAGTGTTGTTTTGAATTAATCATTATTCACATACAAACAATAAAGAGACATCTTCATGATTGATTTTGCATATTAGAAGGCATTTCCAAAAGTTTTAGCACCACATCGGATTTGATTGGAGAAAATTTGTTTGAGGACGTTCCTTATTAGTTCTTGTTAATGAAAATAACTCTCTCTCTCTCCCTTAAATAGATATTCATCGAAAATAAATGATTGCTTATCATATTTGATGCATTTTTTGGGGGGATTGAGTCATCATTCCATCCGTTTCACTTCCATGCACCCCCTTTGAGTAAAGAACATCTATAAAATGAACGCTAATTAAAAACTATCTAGAACATTTTCTTTTCTAGGATCCTCCACCAACAGTAGACTAGGATTAGTACTTTGGATTAGGCTATGAGCATAACTCTCCAAAGTTTCCAAAACAAACATTAGCATCCTGAGCTAGGGAGAGTCAAATCCAATTGTTGTATAAGTCTGCCTGGGATCCCCCTCTCACACAGGGGTTATGCACGAGGTCGCATTCGGGAAAGCTATGAAGATTATCCCTCCATGGTTTGACTAATTTTAGTGGTCAGATCATATTATGGGGACCGCTTAAAGGTATACCCACAATGTTGAGTAGAATCCTTTCAAGTTGATTTCGGGCGAGATACCCTGCCCGTACATTCGGATTGGACTGTTGACTATACCCACCCAAGGACTAACTATGAATTGATAACTTTAGTGGCCATAATATTTAGGGTCTTACACAAGATGATAGTGAAGGGAAGTCTCACTGTACCTGGAACAGACATTGGTCAAACTCACTTGGGCTCCTTGGAGGGTAAATCCACAATTACTTTGTGGAAGATTGCACCAAGGTGAAAGTACGTTAAGCAAGTCTCCATTGTAACTGTTCCACCATATCCCCGACCCTTCTTGACTTGATCACGCGACGTTGGATTTCATCACCAACTAGTATGGTCATCGAGAGAAGATCCTATTTTCTTGGTTGTGATTCCTAGATTCTATTAGCGTATGTTGTTTCTTATCGGTAGTTGGCCATAGATATTTTCCGCCAACTCTTTTTCACCAACATTGACCCTCCACGTCATTCACGGAGGCTACAAGGACTTCCTCCAGAAAATATGGAAGGAAATACCCCTTTACCCCCTCATTCTATGGAGGAATCTCCTCAACACTGAGAGGTTCAAGACACTACCACCTCCCAAGAAGAAGTTCCTACTCCTTTAGAAAATTTTTGAATTTTTTTAGAGTCTCTGGAAGCTTTCCGCATTCTGGAGGGATATGCGCAACGTGTTCTCCAAATGAATTCAATCAGTGAATTTGTCATCGTCAATCCTTCTAACATTCCAACTAGGTCTCATTCAAACCCTTTAGTCGATGACCTCTTTTGGACCACAGACATTGTTTGAAGTCCACCGTGTATGGTGTGGGATCTTTATGGAGTAGGAATAGGTGCTGCCGTGCCTATCACCTACACCGTACCCTTAAACCATTTTACCGGTACTGACATTATTTTGGCCACACCGTCCGTTGGTCCGAACACATCATCTGTTGGCCCAAGGTCCACTTTTCCTCTCTAGACAACCCATTCTACAATGGTCTCTCACATTCCAACTATTCCTGCTGGTAATGCAATGGTTAGCCAAGCTGCAATTTGCACACCAGTAACAACTAGACCTTCATCATCACTCCCTTTTGGGTATAAAGCACTGAATTCTTCCACTACCACTAGTACCCAAGTTATGACAGGAAGTTACATACCTATCCAACAACCCGGAGGGACCGGTCTTGGTGGTCTTAATCCATTCAGCGGTACCAGTCAGTCATTTATGTTTGGTTCTCAAATTCCAGGAACTCTACCTCAAGATGGGGGGCATCCTCCCACCGGAGGACAAATTCCATTTGGATGGCACCCTCATGCTGGGGGGTAGCCTCAATCCGGAGCTTACCATCAACCTTACGGACAAAATGTGTCCGCCACACCCAATCTGTGGAATATCCCTTTTCTAGGAAACCCACAGTTCTCAGTAGGACACAATCCTCAAGCTCTGAAACAACCTCTTCCCTCTCAAGGAATTCATCTTCCTTATGGACAAATGTCGAATCCGTCTTATAATCCTCAAAACCCATCCGGTTATCCTCCACTCACACATGTTTCTCAAAACACCTCAAATCCTGTGTACCCTGGTCAACACCAACCTTATACAAGAGGACCCACTGGTTACAATTATCTGTCTAACCTAGTGTATGGTCCTACTGGTGTCCCTATGCCACACTAGTATTACCCACAGGTTAACCAACAACTACCTTTCCTAGCAACTCTGGACCTTCCAGACTTGTCTCGGTTAACAAATGATCATATTTTTCATTCTCTAGTTTGGCCAGCTATTCCAGCTAAACTTCCTTTGATATTCCAAAATTCGACGGAAAGTCCAGAGAAGACCCAAAAAACCACGTGATGACTTTCCATTTGTGGTGTTCATCCAACTCCCTCATGGACGATTCTATACGTTTGCTTCTTTTCCAACGAATGTTTACGGGTTCTGCAACAAAGTGGTATATTGAAATACCACGTTCTTCTTTTCATGATTTCAACTCCCTTGCCATGTCCTTCCTCACACACTTCCAACTACCCATTCGATACGAGACAGGTACTGAACTATTGACCTCCCTTCATTAGACAACCTCTGTACATATCTTTGATCATATTCATGAATGGAGATGATGACAAAGGCTAATCAAGGCAGTCATTCCTGACCAATTATTATCATAATGGTTCACCAAATCACTGTTGCCCCATATTGCTCGTGATGTTGCCATGGGTGGACTAGTCATCAAGGAAGAAGCTATTACTCGGGCCCGGTACTTAGATTTGGTTTATTCACAATCTAGTACTCTATACAAGTTGATACCAAATGCTACCCATGCCACTAATGATCCATCCAAACCATCATTTACCTCGCACGCGGATGGAGTCATTGGCTTCGTCAAAACCCAATCTACTTCCCAGTCGACTGGAACAACCTAGCAGTCTGCTTCGACACCTGCTCCCAGTTCGACTGCACCTTCTTCTACCTCCCCTCAAAATCAGGTCTCTGAGGTGAATGCGGTCCAATCAACCCATTCACAACAACCTGGGGGCAAGAAGAAAGAAAGAAATAAACCAAAGAAAAACAACAACAATGAACAACCAAAAAACAAACCACAAACCCTAGCTGCCGGAAAACAACCACAATGGAAACTGAAATTCCCATGTCTCATTTGTGGCGACGATCACTACACTCGAGACTATCCACATCACAATGAAGTGACCAAACTATTTAAGGGAAATTCACAACCCACTGTTCTTACCCATCCTTTTCCTCAGCAACAATCTTTGGTTGCTCAAACCCCCACTCCAGGAGGCAGTTCCAACCAATCCCATGATGAGGCCTCAACAAGTGCCCACATTTAAATGTTCAATGGTATTAATCTGACCACTCGCACTACGACATATGACACACCAATTAAACCTGATAAGCTGAAGCCCACTAACAGTTCCTTACCGGACCTATTACCATCTTCCGTTAGTCCTCCGTCTGCTAGCCCTCCATCCAGGCCACTTCAGATTGAGAAACCTTCGTTTGACTCCATTCTACACCCTCCTAAGAGAAATATTCAGAAATCCACCTTTAATCCTAGTTCACGGGATGCCCAAAACTACAACATTGTTGAAGATTTGGCTCAAGCTCTGTGTGCTATGTCTTCTTTGGAAGTACTACAACACTGTCCCAACCAACGTAGAATGCTCTTAGCTACCATCGGTGCTTTCATTCCCGAGTCATCAAATAACCTCACATTTCATCTGGATGATCATCAACCCCGACTCTCTCACCAACTAGCTTTTCAGATCGATGTTGTTGTTCACAATCAACAAATTCACTGAACTATCTTGGATGAGCGAGCCTCTACTTATGTCATGTATTTATCTTGTTGGAAAGGCTTAAAATCACCTGCCCTTAATAAATCCCCTATGATGTTATGCACTTTCAATGGGTGATGTTTTCATCCTCATGGACTTTTACAATCCTTAGCCATTCAGTTGGGTGGAAAAACTGTTACCGTTGATGTCGAGGTGGTCGACGCCCCCCTCGATTACAGCCTACTACTTGGAAGAAGTTGGTTCTATGCTATGAATGACGTCACCTTGTTGGTGTTTTTATGTTTACAATTCCCCCATCAAGGCAAAATTGTCACTATCGATCAACTAGATTTCTGTACACCCGACGCTTGTGCCCTTGTCACCAACAACATTCCTTTTTTGGGAGACCACCCAGTTACATATGAAAGAGTTGGTGTTGGCTTGTTGAAATATTCTAGCCTTATGGGTACCTTCTCTACACCACTTCCACCCACCAAAAATCATATTTCCACTGTCAATATGATTTTGACTATGCCTTATCAATCTTTGGAATCATCTGATCCTTGGATTGTACCTAGTCCTATGGAATTCGACGTACTCGGTGACACCATGCCACTTATCCCAGCCAAGGATGCATAAGTAGCTATTCAACCTACCTCTCCCTCTCTGGACAACCCACATTTATTGGCACTTTATGCCTACTCGATGCCTTCATGGTTGGATTCCCTCTTGTCTGCAATCGATTACATTTCCCAAATTTTCCCTTCTGACGAATCTATTATGGAAATGCTTAGTATTGACGACGAACTTTGGGATGATAACCATCATCGATCCTCTTTTCTTCCACATTTGGAAGAAATCCACAAAGACATACACTCTGTCTTCCCTCCTGATGTTATCGATGCTCCACAATCTCCCATCCTCACACAAGATACTCTTTCTGAGGAGAATATGGGTAACATATCTACCACGATCGTTATCGATATTTCGATCAAAGAAGGCGTTGTGGAAAAAATTAACCTTGGTGCTAATTGCACACTTGAAGAAGTTGTCTCTTACACCACTCTGTTTAAAGAATTCTACGATGTCTTTTCTTGGAGCTACAAGGAAATTCTAGGAATTGACCCCTCGATCATCGTGCACGAAATCAAGACTTACCCTAGAGCAAAACCTGTTCGACAAAAACTCCGCCTGATTCATCCCAAGAAAATCATAGCTATAAAGGCAGAAGTTGAGAAACTTCTAAAATTTGGCTTTATCTATCCTGTCTATTTGACAGAATGGGTCTCCAACCTTGTTCCGGTTGTCAAAAAATAGGGGACCATCCGCGTCTGTGTTGACTATCGAGATCTCAATAAATCTTGTCCAAAGGAAAACTACCCTATGCCCTTCATTGAACAAATCATTGATAATTGCGCTGGGAGAATAATCTTCTCTTTCATGGATGGCTTCTCCAAGTATAACCAGATTGAAATTTTACTCACTGATCAACATAAGACAGCCTTTATCTGCCCATGGGCAACTTTCGCCTATCAAAAGCTACCGTTTGGTCTAAAAAATGCTAGTGCTACTTTCCAGCAGGCCATGTCATACACTTTCCACAATATCAAGCATATCGCAGAACCTTACCTCGACGACTTACCGACCCACTCATCCAATCGATCTGATCACGTTGATCACTTATGGGGTATTTTTCTCCGATGTCGATTCTACCGTATCTGCTTGAACCTGCATAAATGCATTTTTGTTGTCGAATCCGGTCGACTCCTTGGTTTTATTGTCTCTAAAGATGGGATTAGGGGGGATCCCTTAAATATTAAGGCTATTCTGTCCTTACCCCCACCTACCAATTTAACCCAACTCCAAAGTTTGCAAGGAAAATCAAACTTCCTTCACCGTTTCATTTGTAACTACGCTGAGGTAACTAAAGGATTCATGCGGTTGTTGTAGAAAAACACCCCTTTCATCTGGGATGACATTGCTCAATGGTCATTTGATGCTCTCAATCACAGCTTGACCCATGCACCTTTGTTACACCCTCTAGAGTATACAAATGACTAAATCCTTTACTTAGACACCTCCACTTCCACTATTGCAATGGTGTTAGTTCAGGAGGACCCCAACGATGAGGAACATGTGATCTATTACCTGAGAAAGAGTCTATCTGGATCTGAACTCCAATATTCACATGTAGAGAAACTGACTCTGGCAGCCATCATTGTTGTCTAGAGATTTAGCCATTACATCTTACTACGCACCATCATAGTGATTGCGGACTCAAACCCCATGTACCACGTCTTGACACGTCAAGTGCTCGAGGGAAAATACTCTAAACGGATTGTCATCCTTCAAGAATTCGATCTTGAATTTACGAAGTCCAAAGCCAAAAAGTCCCTGGTGTTTGCGAATCTTATCTATGATCTCCCTCGTGCTGATGAAGATATCAAACCTAGAGATCCTCTCCTCAATGAAACTCTTTTCCTCATCAACACCTTTGATCCTTGGTATGGAGACATCCTCCTTTACCTCCAAACCCAATGCTTTCAGCCTAACACTTCCCATGAAGAGCGTCGATGTATTCGCCACCATTCTCGTCATTATCTTATCGTCGATGACACCTTGTATCGTCGGGGTATTGATACTATCCTTCGATGATGTTTGATTCATGCAGAGGCTGAATGCGTTCTGAATGATTGTCACCTTGGAGCCTGTGGAGGTCACCTTTCTTGGATGGCCACAACCCAAAAATTCTATGTGCTGGCAATTTTTGGCCCTTGATTTTCAAAGATTGTATCGAGGCAATCAAAAAATGCCCACCCTACCAAGTTTTTACCAACAAGGCACGAACCCACCCTACTACATTGTACCCCATTATCGCCATCGACCCCTTTGCCAATTTCGGTATCGATTTCATGCAATGTAAGCCTACCTCAGCCGGGGGGCATGATTATATAATCGTCGTTGTCGACTACTTTATCAAATGGGCTGAGGCTATGCCTACCTTTCTGAATGATGGTCTTACCGCAACTTTGTTTCTTTTTAACCACATCATAACTCATTTTGGTTTACCACGCGCCATCATCATCGATCACGGTGCACACTTTAAGAACCAGATGATGAGTGAATTACATGCCAAGTTGGGTTTTCTCCATGAAAACTCATCCCCATACTATCCTCAGGCCAACGGACAAGTTGAGGCCATCAACAAAGTCCTACAAACTATGATTCAATGCATGGTAGGGGAAAACAATACATCCTTGCATCTACAACTTTTCTCTGCTCTCTGGGATTACCGTACTTCCATGAAAAATGCAACTGGATTTACTCCTTTCCAGTTGGTGTATGGCATCAAAGTCGTTTTACCAATCGAGTGTGAGATTCCATCTCTGAAACTTAAAGTAGAACTCCTACCCCATACTTCTTCCGAAGAATAAAATTTCCTATATCTATCCAAACTGGACGAAACACGTCATGATGCCGCTCTCATTAATGAGGCACATCAGAAACAGATTAAAAATCAATATGACCGTCCATCCTCGGGATTTTGCAGAAGGAGACTTAGTCCTCGTCTATGACCAGGCTCATGAAAAATTAGGGACAGGTAAGTTAGAACCTCTGTCGCATGGCCCTTACATCATAAAACATTTTCTACATAGAGGCACCTACGAATTAGTTGATTATGATGGAATTTCCCTAGGAGAGCCCCGGAACGGGCTTTACCTTAAAAAGTACTATGCCTAGATCACCTAGCATGTGTACATTGTACATTATTGTATTTTAGTTTGGTGTGTTGGTTTCTTTCGCGTGCTCGAGTCTTTACCTTGGCCACTCATAACCGTGCCTTGTATTTTCATGCGCAGAAGACGTCTTCCTTTCCTATCTTTGTCGGGTTTGCGGATGGCACTAGTCGACACACCCAGAACATTGCTTCGACAACATGGGTCATTTACCAATTTGACGAGGTGGTGAGTTTAGGAGGTATTTTCTTAGGACCAACAACTAATAACATGGCATAGAATCATGTTGTCATTAGACTCTTGACCCAAGCCTCCTCCCTAGGTATCTCTCGTATCATTGTTAACTTAGACTCCCAACTCATGGTCTATCAACTCAATCGTATCTACGCTATTAGTAATCCTATCCTGCTACGTCTCCACCTACAAGTTCACTGTCTTGAATGAATGTTTCATTATATTGAATATAGACATATTCCACGAGAACTCAACAATGTGTTAGATTCGTTAGCTAATTACATCATGGATCGGTATATTTCCCATATATAAGATTTCATAAAGGAAAGAAAAATTGTACATCACATGTAAATTAAAACACATCACATTAAATGCATCATCATGTACAAATCATTTGGCACTGTAAAAAATTGGAACTGTATATATATACATAGCATGACTGAAAATGTTTTGATTACATCAAAAAGTATTTAGAAGAGAAAAATTTTGGATCTTTACACCCATACAACATCGCCTGACAAGTCATACAAAATACAATCACCAGAGAGACTCTAATATCCCTGCACTGCATTGTGATAAGAGTAACATATCACTGCATGCACTACGCATCTTAGTAGAGAATTGACATTCTCTGGCACTCCCACAGTGTGCCTTTGTAGATGTAAAGGCACTTCTCCCCTCCATATAGGACGAATTCCCATCGTGAGGCCTTGAAGGTTTCTTTCAACCTCCCGGAGACCTATCACTCGTGCCCCTGGATCTGCTGCAATTGGAGAACCCCCATGACGTCCTGGTATCAGTATCTCATCTGGGCACACTGCTCCCTTGTCTGCATGTTAAAAACAATACATATTTTAAAAAACTCTTCTACATACCCAAAAAAATATATACATTAAACTTAAAAAAGAAAAACTAGACAAGGTGTTGCTCAGTCTCTTACCTGATGCATCCCAATCTTCCCACCTGGGTAGAATCAAATCCATGCTCCTACGAAAATCCACCCCAACATATGGGAAGCCTTCTATCCAGAGATACTTTCATCTCAACCAAGCGTAGAAGTCACCGGTGAAACGGAACTCTGACTCTGCCACTAGTCTCGGAGATAGACTAGTCCACCGTTCCATCCGTGGTTCTTCCACTGTTCATACTGCCAATGATATCTGAGGCTACATATGGGGGATGCACTCGAAGAAAAATGAGACTGGAAAAGAGTCGTATCCAAACTGTTTCTACCCCATCCTACACCGTGAAACCTGTTCCTTCACATTTCAAAGGAACCCTGCACTCCAGTTAAACAATGTTGGCTCCAAACACTATACGACATAAGATACCTGTGATCTCGATGCCATATGTGCGCTAGTGTTTCCCATCATGCTCGTGATGGAAAACAAAATGGATCGAAGGGTTAACTCTCAGATATCCTTGATAGGGATTCTACCCCCCACCAGTCTTGCTCTTAGGACACAATGATGTGCCAGATACACACCCACTTTCTCAGGAAGTGCCCTCTGTCCAGAAAAAGATATAGAAACCCCTCTTTTTGAGAGGCTATTCAAGAAATATACATCTTACGAATCGATGGTTAGAAGTTGTGTTTCGATCTAGAACCCTTGCTCCGCGACATCCTAGAAGCTGATTATGTCAAGCAATAGAATTTCCTTCTTCATTTTTTGCAATTTGAAGAATTTCAGTAAGCCACAACCTCCTAACGTGGCCCGCGTGCGAGGACTCCAAAAAGCAGCCAAGTCATCAATCTCATGCTCTGGTTCTTTCCACTTGATCATGGTCGCCAAAATCACCTACAAACATAAAAACAAAGAATTTCATTATTCAATTTTTCGGCAATTTCGACAATTTCTTGAGCAATTTAAAAAACATGAAATCTAATGCCCACATTGTTCAAAAAGGACCACGCCCTCTTCTCATTACTCAATAACCCATGCACAGTAATAAAACATTTAAAATTAAAACAATTTCCATCAATGGTTGCGTGGGCATATGTTTGAGTTTTTTATGGATTCTTTGACAAAAACGACCCATCCACCCAAGTGTCAAGGCGTTGGCATCTTTTCTATCACCTTCTAAACATGTTTTTACAAAAGAATGTCTTTTTTACATCATTTTTAATAGAGGTTGATTTGATCTTTTTTGGAGTGACCTAGGGCTTCATTGTTTAATTTAATACTGCTATAAAAATGAATATTAAACCATGTAATTGAAAGAAGGGGAGATGAAGATCTACCTGGTCCAAATGGCAAGATAAATGGTCAACCATAGCTCTGGTATTGAGCACAACAAGATCCACCTCCAAAGTGAGAATCTCCACTGCTACAAATCATTATGCAAAATGAAATGGTAAATGAAGATTTTTCTTGTATTACTATTTATAAATTTCCATTTTTTACAAGGTATAGTTATTTATGGGTTTCTCTGAAAATATAATGGCTTCACTAAAACACTGGATTGCAGTTTTGACACTACAGGTTTCCAAGCATTTCTGATCATTTGTTTACCTTTTCACATCCATGAGCACAGTCTTAGTTCATTTTCAAGATCAAAAATATGAGAACGCACTGGGTAGACTTTTATCTCTTTTTCAGACCCACATGAACACATGAAAAAGGAACCCCCTGGAGTCATCTTTAAACTCTTTTCAGACTCTCCAAATATGAAAAAATTGTCAAGTGACCTTTCTTCCTTTCACACTCGTTAAAAGGTTTGAAAGGGTGTCTATCGAGCGATAGTTTATCTCTTTTTCGGTCTTTTCAGACTACTGTACGAAAAAGGAACTGAGAGAGTTCTCTTTTAAGTGTTTTTCTAGACTCTATAATCATGAAAAACCTTCAAGTTTTTTGTCTTTGGACTCGCTAAAACACACATCGACAGGCCCATACGGGATCGAACCCTTACTTCTTCCAGTTCGTTAAAACAAAGGAAGAGGAACTTACCAAAGGTGAGTTATATGGAGCATGTGTTATCCTCCTCGAGCTCATTAAATCAAAAATAGGTACTCGTCTATCTGGATGGGGGAAAATTTGAAAGAAGCAAGCCAAGAAGTCTCTTGAGAACATTACCAAGTAATTCTGAGAGTCACCCTTGAACACGACACTTTGTCCTTTGCACGCATTATAATCCACTGAACCTCTGCACTGAGCCAATCCTTTGATTTTCTTTCACTCCTTTGGGTCACCTGACGAATTCACATCATCCACTGCATCATCAAGTTTTGGTCCATGTCACGTTTCTTCTCTCGTGCCTCAGTGTTCAAGGGAAGTATCCTCCTTGAGAGTCAGCCATCACAAATATCTTGTCTCAATACCCATGTCAGTCCATGTTCATTTGATCTACCAATTACATCTCTATGTTTGTTTCATGTCGTTGATGGGGGATACATCAAGGCCCTCCTTCGACGAGCCTATTCTTGTCGACCTCAACACATTATCCAGGAATTAGGCTTAGAAACTAGTTAGTACTTTGGGACCTGCATGCCTCAATGGCAGGCCTCCTCACATTTGACAATGGGTTTACATCATTGACCTCTGATCAGATGATTCAATGGATGTTTGACTCCAGCTCATCCATTCACATTCGTCGGAACGTACTAGGGTACCTTGGGAATCATTGACATTAATGGTGATCTCCCTCGTGCTTGTTAATGGTTTACACCATTGACCAGTAATCAAGTGGTTTCTTCCATGTTCGACATCAGGACATCTATTCACATGGTTATATTTGTACTACATCAATATAGGTGAAAAGACCCTAGGTTGAGTGATCACTTTGATATATTCTTTGCCCAGGTTGCAAAGGAATTTCTCATGGACAAATGATACATATACTGTTACATAGATCTACTTTGTATTAGTTGTGGCTATGTCTTGTCATCTCGTAGATCCACTGTGTATTTTTTGTGGCTACGATCAGTTCAGGTCATCCGAGTATAGATCCACATTGTATCTTCAGTGGCTATACCTTTTTATCAATACAATTATGGATTCACAGTGTATTTTATGGCGTCCATATCTTGCAAGTCTTGATCACCCAAGCATAGGTATGCCTGCCTTGGGTTTTGAAAAATATCATAATATTTGTTGGATGTTTGTTTGTAGCTTCCGTCAGGTTCTCCGAGTCTATACCCTCACTTGAAAGTCTACAAAGCATTTCAGTTATCATTTCTCATCTTCTAACTTCATACTTTGGGGGGCAATCTATTACACATCAACATTACTCACTTTGATAAGTTTCGCAAGTGTAGCATGTTCCTCACAACTGTCGCAAGTGTCGCATGTTGTTCAAAAGTGTTGCAAATGTCAAACAAAGAATACTTCCATGATGAAGACACTAAGGAGACACTTATAATACCTCAAACACCTGATTTGAAGAAAGAAAATGGCTAACTGAAGTCAGATATCTCCTGCCACCTGAAAGGAGCTCTCAAACTAGGGTTTTAAGGGAGAGTGCTCCCCTATCTCACCCTTAGGAGCGCTGGTGATCCCCTATAAGGTGATAGGGAGCATTATAGCACCAAACTTCCCCTCTGCAGGAGCGTTGCTGGCCCCCTTGAGCTTACTAGGGAGTGCTATAGCACCCTGATGTCCCTTTTGAGGGAGCGATGTCTAATCTGGGCAACAGTTGATCTATTGAGGAGAATAAGGGAAGGATATTTTAATTTTGGAAGGTAGTTGCATTTGAATTCCTGGTTCAATCATGATCTTAGGAGAAGATCCCTAATCTAAGGAGGGAATTCCTCAACTTACCCTAAAGATACCTCAAGAGGTTAAGCCTCTCTAAACCTATATAAGCAGGCTCTATCATGGTGGAAAGGGGGAAGAATTGCAAGCATGAAACCTATGATCTCATAGGAAACACATGATTAACTAGAGGAGAGTAATTAGTGAATTTGTTGTTATATGGGTCCTGGAACTTTTGAGCAAGGGTTAGACAAAGGGGACTTGATGAAGTTGTCACATTCGCATCCACGGTTGTAAGTTACTTCTGTCATTTTTCTCATCAATATGACACTCTTGGCCTGTTTCTTTCTAGTTTGTGTTTGATATTACATGAACTTATCGTTGATAGATAGATCTATTTTCAAGCTAAGATAAATAGAGTAGGAAGTGGTTGTACTATTGTTTGTCTACAGGGCTCATCGAGGAGCTAAATATTGGAGCTCAACTTGGAGCGTGTAGGGACAAGCGTCGGTAAAAAGGTACTTATGTTCTCCTTCCTACTCATGCATTAGTTTGTATAGATATGAAAGGAAGTCAGTGTCCACGTTAAGTGTCTTTTGTCTTAAGAGTTGAGTGTCCAGCTCTCAAGAGGAGATCTACCTATCCGCAAGGAGATTTTCCTTCAACAATATCCCTAGGGAGAGGGTGAACCACGTATATATTGTGTTGTGTGTGATTGATGTTGTGTTCCTTACTCTTTGATATACTATTATTATGCTACTGTGCTAGATCAATTAGATATATGTGCGAAGTATATTTAAGACGACACTTGATACATAAATGTGGTCTATTATGGTAATAGATACACTTAATATTCCCCTTGGTTGTAGACATATATGTGTTGCAACCCCCTCATATCTTCTTCAGGTGAGACTGCATCTACTTCACAGGTGTTGCCGAAAGGGCCAGTAGCTAGGGCTTGTTGGTGTGCTCTTGAGGCTGAACCCTGGGTCTGCCCCTGTGCCAACAATAAGTCAAACCAATGACCAAACAAGTGAAATGGGGTAGATGAGAGGGAAGCAAGATGAAAAAGTGGTGTTATGATGGGAGCGGATGATAAATTTTCAAAAATCCCGCCAGTGGAAAACCAAAACCTACGGACACAGGATTACTAGTGCATCGTGTCATTCCCCCCAAACATGGTCAAGTGGGCAAGCATAAGATCCAAGCATTTGTTAGGAACAAAAGGAATTGAATACACATATTCAAAGGTTTTGATGATCAAAGTGACACATACCATGATACGCGAACTCATTACCTCATGGACGAAGAACCATCTTTAATAGAAGACCAAGTCGATGGTGATGGATGTTGTTGCTGCTGGTAGGGTAGAGGCGTTGAAAGTGAGAAAAGATGGGTGCTCCAGGTCCATGCTAAAGTCGATCCATCTCTCGGTACTCCATTTCTAGGACCTGTAGGCCTCGAGACATGATATTCTACTTATCCCTAAAAGTGGGGGATAACAATACTAAAAGCAATATTGTACTTGTGAAAGATATATTTTCTTGTTTCTTTGTTCTGGGTAGGTACATCTTAATACTTCGCTACTTCATTTGTTAAAATCCTGAGACTTTCTGATCAGTGTGACTTGTGAGATGGGACATTTTTATAGACACCTTAACATTTTCATTCTCAAACTCGTAGGTCACCGGGGACATTTCCCCTGGGCCATCAACCCTAAATATAAATAGCCATCCTATTGAGGTGACTGAGATAGGATAACCTCTGATACACCAATTTTATTTTCCTAAACCTTATCCTTTGGAATAAGTACAAATTGTGCGATAATAGATATGACTCTTCCCCTACTAGGGTGTCCTCTCTCTCCCACTACTTTAATTTTTGTTACAAACTTTAACCTACAACCATTAGGGATGCATAAACCTAGTTGCTAACTCCCTCTTATATCACAAACTAACCCTAAGATTTCTCTCTAACTTCACTCACCTAGTCTACTAACTAAGGCACCCTTTTTGGGATAGTTCTTGGCACTTCTCTATGGTTGATTTTGTTTTTGCATGCCTTTGAATGCTATAGCCATAAATCTGCAATTTTCTGCATAAAATACATGTTATAACAATTTTCTTCATTCATCCACAAAGTGCCATATCTAAGTCATAATTGATTGTCTAATTCATTGATAATGTCATTGGTAAATATTATGTTTTTACATACTGATTTATATTTCTTATTTTCTGATATAAATTGTCATCTGCTTCTGCAAATTAGGGACATCAAGATTAACTTTCTAATCCATACCAACATATATCATTGCAAGGTGTTTTTCTTTGTGTCTCGAGAAGGTATAATCATCAGGAGAAGTACTACACCTTTGGGGAAACAATCACTTGACTTACAAAGAATCTTTTTCCACATATCACTCCACTTAGATTTGACTTCTAGGGGTTCCACTTTCATCATCTATCCATCTACATCTCATTCCCCCTAAGGTCACCAGGATCGCCTCCCTAGAGTGACCTAGTCACCCTTGAAGTGTGGGACCTACATCGAGGTGACACTGGGTGTAGGATTTCCTAGTTTTCGCACATTCTTTGGTGTTTGGGTTAGGATTTTCCCAACCTACAACTTGTGCTATAACATGACTCACTCTTCACATCACCTTGAACTCCATTCTCCCAAGTGCTAGCAATCTTAACCCAGGGAAGCCCCATTTAGCCAGTTTGAAGTGAAAGAGGGTTGGTGAGGTGAAAATGGCCTCCCTCTTGGTTACAATGAATCACATTTAAGATTTTGGACTTTATCTCTACAAGTGTGAGTTTGTGTGATAACATTTTCATTCCATTGTCAGGGAGAAAGTCTATTTTCCTACAAAATGACATTGTAGGAGTTTTCAAATTTGAAGATCTTTTCGTTGTGACTCCATTGGAGAAACAAAGACCTTGTTTTTTACATATTTTGAATGCTTTATGCTTGTGAGGTGAGAAAAACATCATTGTGAAGGCATCCACACCTCAACTTGGAGGCCCCATTGTGATATGGTACACAAATTTCATTTATTTTTTAGCTCTCATGTTAAAACTTGCACACAATGAAAGATGGATCCTTGGGAGTTGCATGAAATGTATCCCACTCTAGATATTATGGACACTCTAGGATACCTAAATAAAAATCCTCCCAAATATGATAAGAATATCCCAAGAATCAATGGTGATCCTTGTGTTGTCATCCCCCATGTCTTGTCACTTGTGAGGTATGTATCCATGTTCGAAGGGAGACATGAAGATCTCTTGATAAGGTCATTTTTACTATCATTGGGGAAAAAGTAGAAGGATTGGTTCAAGCACTCTTGGAGTCCAAAGAGTAACCCTTCTCTCAAGATCTATGTTGAAGAATTTATCAAGGGTTTGGGTCCAAAATCCTAGAGTTTTGAAGACACATATCAGGACTTACTGGCAGCCCTGTAGGAGGAAAGATTTCTTGGTTTTTTGGAAGTTGATGAAGATACTAATTCTACGGGTTATTATGAGGAAACTATTCTAGTCTCTAGCCTCATAACAATATTTGTCTATGTTAAATAATATATTTATGATGATTCAAGTGAGAATTCCATTGGTTGTAATGTCTCATCTAGTGATGAATATTTTGAGGGATATTATGATCATGATGACACTATTACTAAAGAGGATAGCCTAAAAGGTTTATCATTGATTGAAAGTTCTAATAATGGGATTGGTGAGCAGTCTACAACAATTATAGACCAAGAATATGTAGTTCTTCTTCACCTTTTAAAGAATGACATGGGAATAGGACAATATGTGGGCAGCCCTTGAGCATAACAACTGAGACAATACTTCATGAAGAAATTGGAAATTGAAAATTTCAGTGTCCAACAGAGATATGATGATACTTATCCTGAGTTTTTGGCAGCCATAAGGAAATAATCTGTTCTCAACCTTTCTCATGAAAAAATCACAAAAAATGATAAGGACGGTTATGATGAGGGAAAAAAAAGAAGATGTGCCAAGTTTGGCAAAGAACAAAAATAATTGTGTTGATGACTAAGCTCTGATTCCATCGCACTATTGTATTTTTACATCTTGCCATGAAGATGAGGTTTTCATGAAACAATAAATACCTATTGTGGTTTGTGAAGAGAAATGGGAAGATTTTGAAGAAACACCAAGATCCCCATCTCCAAAAATTGCAAGGCCTAAAACATTTGGTAGTGAAGTTTCCTCTCCAGAAATATCCCATGCTAATTTGAATGGTCATGAAGATCAATATATTTTGGATAGCATTGATATCACATGGGAATGTCCTCAAAAAGATTTTTGAGGCAAAAATGAAACGAAATTCAACCTGTTGAAATGTGTATTAAAGGAAATTTTGTTCGTGACAAAGATTTTAGCAATGGATATCAAGGATGATTTTAAGGATGGAAATTTATTTTAAAATCTAGAGACCTTGGCGAAACTTACTAATCCTTCATAATCCAACTATAAATGTTTGGCGATAGTTTTGTAAAAAATTCAGATTTATAAATATTTTATATAGTTTGTATAAGATTATGGCTATTTTCAAGGTACAATAATTTCATCCTATAGAATTTGGGCAAATCATTTTTAGAATAGTGAATTGTGTTTTGGGAAAAACCTTGGAAAATTATCCCATGAGTGAAATCTAGCCCCTAAAATCATCCCTGGTGCATATTTTTCAGGAATTTCAATGCTAGAAACAACTCTTTGTGTAAGTGATCTTAGAAGCAGTTTCAATTGCATAAAATACATGGGGTCCAGAGAAAAACTCTAGCGGTTAGGAAGTGAAAATTCGGCATCATTAAGCTAGCAAAGTGACATTGCATGTTCATCAGACTCAGAAGAAGCACTGGAGAACTGGCAGAATAAAATGTATGAAGTATCTACAAGATGATGTGCTAGATTAACTAGAGAATTTCACTGGATTGGCACAACATTAAGTAACTTACCCACCTTTGATGGTATGACTCCTTTAGAAACCTTCTTGTCATACTTTGAAGAAAGTGTACCAATGAAACAAATATTGTTGGCAATGGATGAGGCCCTGAAAGAAACCCCAAGAAGATGGTGGGGGACACACAAAAACAACATTATAGATTCGGTACAATGTCGTACCTTGATGACAACACAATTATCAGAACAAGTAGAAGGTTGTGAAGTTTGGTACATAGGTCGAAGCTACCCAAAGGATCATGTGAAAAGTTGTAAGGAAGCATGGAGAAACATCCCTCAAGAGAAGTGGGTGCAAAAATTCATTAACACACTAGACACAATACCTATCAATTGGTACCTTCAAGCAGAGATACGCCTCATCACTAATGATTGAGAAGGTATGACTCATAATTTTGTAACCACCTTCTTATTTTAAAGTTAATATCCTTCAGTAGATCAAGCATTGCAGCTTGTAAGACAAAAAGTATTCGAAGAGGCATATAATCCCCCTTTGGAGCAAGAAGAGGATGAATGGACTGCGCCTCTACAGAAACTGCAAGGTTGTTACAACATCAATGATGATGAAGATGTTGATCCAAGAATGGTGAACATCGCAGAAACAGAAGGCCAAAGATGATGTGGAAGGACCGAGATTTGAGTTACCATTCATTGAAAAACCGATCAAGATTAAGAAGGTCAATATTGGAATAGAACAAACACCAAATCTTGCCAATGTTGGAGATTATTGGGATGCTTCCACTACTAACAAGATTACAAAATTATTGTATGAATATCAGGACGTGTTTCCAACCAAGTTCATTGATATGAAGGGAATTAAAGGGCCTATGAGAGTGAT
Organism: Picea engelmannii; assembly: GCA_009831015.1. Lineage (NCBI taxonomy): Eukaryota > Viridiplantae > Streptophyta > Pinopsida > Pinales > Pinaceae > Picea > Picea engelmannii. The sequence continues at coordinate 721,620 of ML789065.1, read as the reverse complement.
GAGGATCCCTTTGAAACCAGAAGCAATACCAGTCAAATAGAGACCCTACATATTGAACCCTAAATATAAGGAGAAAGTGAGATCAAAGAAGAAAGACAAATATTTGAGGAGGCAAGAAAAGAGTTCAAAGGAGATCGAGGCTCTTCATCAAAAACATGGCCAAAAGTAAGGGAATATGGAATTCCACATGAATTTGATTAGTCTTATTTTCCAAGAGAAGGAAAAGAGGTACGCAAACTCGTGTAACTTCTTTATACTTGTATTAAGTTGATTCAAGATGAGGGTGCTATACAAGAGCTACAAAATTTGATCAGATAGTATGATATAGGAAAGATAACCCCTTACTGAATAGGGAAGTACACCAAATTGATAAAAAGATAAGGACAAATACAGAGTGACATTTGAATGCTCAGATAGGCGAATATGATATAGACTATGTGGTCCTCGACTTAGGGTCAGAAGTCAATGTCATGATGAAGCAAACCTAGGCACTAATGGGAAAAAATAAGTTTATCTATTCCCCTATTAGGCTTAGGATGGCTAATTAGTAAGTTGCAAGTCCCTTTAGTAGACTGGAAAATGTCCCTATGGACATCGACGGAGTAAGAAAGTTTGCAGATTTTGAGGTAATTGAGATAGTTGATGATAGTTGTCCTTACCCTGCGTTGTTAGGAGTTGATTAGGATTTTAATAATTCCACTATGGTTGATTTAAAGAAAATATGAATGATGTTTGAAAGATATGGCCTTAGGTTCATTTCACCCTTGGATCTAGATGAAGGTTAGAGAAACATAGAGCCCATCAGAGAAGAAGACCGTGCACATGAACTGGAAAACATATACAAATTAATATCCAGACAATAGGATTACATTAATCCTATGGCTGATGGAAACTTAAGTTGGCTAAGTGATATCACATGTTCATCAAACTCAGAAGAAGCACTGGAGAACTGGTAGAATAAAATGTATGAAGTATCTACAAGATGATGTGCTAGATTAACCAGAGAATTTTGCTGGATTGACACAACATTAAGTAAATTACCCACCTTTGATGGTATGAATCCTTTAGAAACCTTCTTGTCATACTTTGAAGAAAGTGTACCAATGAAACAAATATTGTTGACAATGGATGAGGCCCTGAAATAAACCCTAAGAAGATGGTGGGGGGCACACAAAAACAACATTACTGATTGGGTACAATGTCATACCTTTATGACAACACGATTCTCAGCACAAGTAGAAGGTTGAAAATTTCGGTACATAGGTCAAAGATTCCCAAAGGATCATGTGCAAAGTTGTGAGGAAGCCTGCAGAAACACCCCTCAAGAGAAATGGTTGAAAAAAATCATTAACACACTAGACACGATACTTATCAACTGGTACCTTCAAGCAGAGTTGTGCCTCATCACTAAAGATTGAGAAGGTATGAATCATAATTTTGTAACCACCTTATTATTTTAAAGTCAATATCCTTCAGTAGATCAAGCATTGCAGCTTGTAAGACAAAAATTATTCGAAGAGGGATATAACCCCCCTTTAGAGCAAGAAGAGGATGAATGGACTACACCTCTATAGAAACTGCAAGGTTGTTACAACATCAATGATGATGAAGATGTTGATCCAAGAATGGTGAACATCGCAGAAACATAAGGAAAAAGAGATGTGGAAGGACCAGGATTTGAGTTACAATTCATTGGACAAATGATCAATATTAAGAAGTTCAATATTGGAACAGAAAAAACACCAAAGCTTGCCAATGTTGGAGATTATTGGGATGCTTCCACTATTGACAAGATTACATAATCAAGAATGAATATCGGGACTTGTTTGCAACCAAGTTCACTAATATGAAGGGAATTAAAGGGCCTATGGGAGATATGAGGATCCCTTTGAAACCAGATGCAAGACCATTCAAACTAAGACCCTACAGACTGAACCCTAAATATAAGGAGAAAGTGAAAATTGAGCTCGACCAGATGCTGGAAGCATGAATTATAGAACCTGTGGAGGAATCAGAATGGATTATCCCTATGGTTGTGAAATACAAGAAGACAGGATAAATAAGGATATGCGTAGATCTCAAGAAGATGAATGATACATGTTTTTATGATCCCTTTCCTACACCATTCACTGACGAAGAGTTAGATAATGTGGGAGGCCATGAAGTATATTCTTTTACAGATGGATTTTCAGGATACCATTAGATCCGGATTGCAAAGGAGGATTGCCACAAGACCACATTTGCAATGGAATGGGGATCCTACCAGTATATAGTGATACCATTTGGATTGAAGAATTCCCCAGCCATCTTTTCCAGGGTGGTGGTCGACGCATTCAAGGAGTTTTTGCATAAATTTCTAGAAGCATATTTTGATGATTGGACTATTTTTAGTTTACTGAAAAATCATATTGAATGTCTAAGGCTAATGTTGGATAAATGCAGGTAGTGTCAAATTGAATTGAATTTGAAGAAGTGCATATTATTCTCACCATTTGGAGTTCTCTTAGTTAATATCGTATGCAAGCACGGATTGTTGGTAGACCCATCTAAAATTTCCATTATAGTTGATCTACCCCTTCCAACTTTAGTCAAACAACTGTGCACTACACTAGGACACATAGGATACTACAGGAAGTTCATTAAAGGATATGCCTAGATTACAACACCCATGGAGAATCCTTTGAAAAAATATTGCCAGTTTAGTTGGACAGAATAGTGCCAATGGAGCTTTGACACACTGAAATAGAAAATGATTACTATACCCATTCTAGTCTTTCCAGATTGGAGCAAGGAGTTTCATGTGCATGTTGATGTGTCTTCCATTGTATTAGGAGTTGTGCTCGCACAACCAGGCGAAGGATATATTGACCATCCATTAGACTTTTCTAGAAGGTAGCTATCAACAACAGAGGTCAAATACACCACCACTGAGAGAGAGCGTTTAGCTATGGTGTACACGCTATAGAAATTTCACCACTACTTGTTGGGAGGACACTTTAAAATGTTTACTAATCACTCCATGCATAAATACCTAGTCAATAAGTCAGTGTTGGGGGGGGGGGAGAATATGTAGATGGATTCTTCTCTTTTAGAAATATGACTTTGAGATCATAGTAAAACTAGGAAGAATGAAATAAGGTCCTGACCACTTGTCAACTTCGCAGAAATAGTCAAATTCATGTCAACAAGAATGGCCCCTAGCCAGTACATAATTCCTTAGAAGAAACAACTAGTAGTGCGTGCTGCCGACTTTTCGCTTATAGATGGACAGCTATACAAGATGGGCCTTGATGAGATATTGAAAAGATGTGTTATGGAGGAAGAATTAGTGATGATCCTTGTAGAAGCTCATGAATGCATCATAGGAGGACATTATGCAGGGAAGGAAATTGCACAGAAGGTTCTTAGAGCTGGCCTCTAGTGGCCTACCTTACACAAAGATGATAAATACTATTACATAGCTTGTGATGTATGCCAAAGAGTTGGGAAACCTTCCAGAAGAAATGAAATGCCGCTGGCACCAAAAATGACCCAATAAGAATTTGAGAAATGGGCCATTGATTTCGTGGGACCTATAAACCCGCTAGGAAAGTGCACGGTAGCCAAGTATATCATTACTGCAACAAAATACTTGAACAGATGGGTTGAAGCAAGAGAAGTTAAGGAATGTAGTGCAACTATAGCTGCATGCTTCATATTTGATGACATCATAACCAGTCTTGCATGCCCAAAGATCCTTATGAGTGATCACGGCATACATTTCCTAAATAAGACTGTTGAATCTTTGACTAAGGAATTTGCAGATCATCATCAGAAGAGCACACTTTACCATCCGCAAGCAAATGGGACAGTGGAAGAATTCAACAAGATCTTGGAGACAACATTGACTAAGATTTGCAGTGTGAACCGGGATGAATGGGATTTAAGAGTACCAACAATATGTTGGGCCTATAGAACCACTTGTAAGAAATTAAGAATGCAGACCCCCTTCAAGTTGGTTTATGGTCTAAAAGTCATTTTTCCAATGGAATACTTGGTTTCGAGATTAAGAATTGTTTCCTTTACAGATATGGATGACACTAGTGCAATTCAAGAAATGCTCACACAGTTTGTTGAACTCGAAGAAGATAGATTTATTGTGGGATTCCATCAGCAAGTACAAAAGGAAAGAGAGAAGGCTTATCATGACAAGTAGATCAAGAAGAAGGCATTCAAACAAGGTGATCTAGTGCTGGTATATGATAGTAAGTTCTTGAGGCATCCTGGGAAGTTCAGAATGCATTGGCTTGGGCCATATGATATCGCCTATGTTATAGAAGGAGGAGTTGCATAGTTGAAGAATTTGAAAGGACAATGGAAGGATGGATTAGTGAATGGGAGTCGGCTGAAGTTGTACTATGAAAGTCATCTACCTCATAGATCTAAGTAAAAGAATAAGGAAAAGGGTCTAGTTACCAGGTGCAGTTGAAACTAGGGTACCAGACAGAGAAAAAAGAGTCTGCACAAGAAAAAGTAGGGAGGCATAGAGAGAAAAGAAAAGTCTGCACTGCATAGTATGAAGTCGAAGTAAAGAAAAAATATCAGAGATGAAGTGCCTTAGGATGAGTCACGGGTGAGTGTTGGGGGACTATTCTCCCTTGGTTATGAAATTAGGAGAATAAAAAGGAAGAAAATGAAAAATGCGAACTTCGTGGAAGACACTGTGATTGTTACTGGGTCAAAGTGAGAAAAAGAGAAGAAAAGACAAAGTGAAGTCCGAGAAAGAAATATTTTGGATAATGATATCGAGGATGACAAATCAACAAGGAATATCGATCATGGATAGCTCAGCAAGCAGAAAAATAAATTGTTGGATTATTTGGAGCACCGTGCAAGAAGGAAGGAAGAAAAGGAAAAAGGCGAACTTCATGGAAGACAAAGTGACTGTTACTGTGTTGAAGTGAGAAAAAGAGAAGAAAAGACAAAGAGAAGTATGAGAAAGAATTCTTTTGGATGAGGATATCATGGATGATAGATCAACAAGGAATATGGATCGTGGACAACTTAACAAGTGGAAAAATCAATCGTTGGATGCTTTGGAGCACCGCGCGAGAAGGAAGGAAAGACAGGATGGAAAATCCCTCAAAATGCAGGTCAAGTTGACCTAGGGTTTTAGACACCTAGGGTTTTGGTATCTAGGGTTTTAGACACCTAAGGTTTTGATATTTAGGATCTTAGACACCTAGGGTTTTGACACTTAGGTTTCAACCTAAAGTTGTCGGTGAGCTATTGTAATGTATAAATAAGAACCTAGACGAGGAAAGAGGGTTAAGTTCTAGTTCTAACTTGGTTGTTGGCATAAGTGATTATTGTGAGAGAAAGAAGTGCTAAGTGTAAAATCCTTCCGGTATTGTAAGATCTTCAACTATGTGTGAAGTTCAAGTCTTGCAGTAGGGTGTGCAGGAAGGGGAGAGAAAGAGAGGAGAAGAAATAAGATCTGCTAGCTAAGAGCATAGACAAGAACTGTATGCTTCGTCTTAATATAATATAAATCATAGTTCTTTGGAGGTAGCCCTAGGGAGAGGGTGAACCACGTATATCTTGTGTTGTGTGTGATTGATGTTGTGTTCCTTACTCTTTGATATAATTTTATTGTGCTACAATGTTAGATCTATTAGATAGATGTGCGAAGTAGATTTAAGATGGCACTTGATACATAAATGCGATCTATTATGGTAATAGATCCACTTGATATTCCCCTTGGTTGTAGAGATCTATGTTCTGCAACCCCCTCATAGCTTCTTCAGGTGAGACTGCATCTTCTTCGCAGGTGTTGCCGAAAGGGCCAGTAGATAGGGCCAGTAGATAGAAACCCTGGGTCTACCCCTGTGCCAACAATAAGTCAACCCAGTGCCTGGACAAGTGAAATGGGGTAGATGAGCAGGAAGCAATATGAAAAAGTGGTGTTATGATGTGAGTGGATGATGAATTTTCAGAAATCCCCTCAGTGGAAAACCAAAACCTATGGACATAGGCTTACTAGTGCATCATGTCATTCCCCCCAGACATGCTAAAGTGGGAAAGCATAAGATCCAAGAATCTGTTAGAAACAAAAGGAATTGAATGCACATATTCAAAGGTTTTTATGATCAAAGTGACAGATACCATGATACCTAAACTCATTACCTCATAGAGCAAGAACCATCCCTAACACAAGACCAAGCCGATGGTGATGGATGTTGCTACTGCTGGCAGGGTAGAGGTGATGAAAGTGACAAAATATGGGCCCTCCAGGGCCATTCTAAAGTCTATCCATCTCTCGGTACTCCATGTCTAGGACCTGTGGGCCTCAGGACATGATATTCTACTTATCCCTAAAAGTGGGGGATAACAGTACTACAAGCAATATTGTACTTGTGAAAGATATCTTTTCTTGTTACTTTGTTTTGGGCAAGTACATCTTAATACTTCACTACTTCATTGGTTAAAATTCTAGGACTTTCTGATCAGTCTGACTTGTGAGAGGGGACATTTTTGTAGACACCTTAACATTTTCTTTCTCAAACATGTAGGTCACCAGGGACATATCCCCTAGGCCATCAACCCGAAATAGAAAGAGCCATCCTATTGAGGTGTCAGTGATAGGATAACCTCTATTACACCAATTTGCTTTTCCTAAAATTTATTTTTTGGAATAAGTACAAATTGTGCGATAACAGAGATGATCCAATCCGTATGCGATTCACTGATGAAGTGTTAGATAATGTGGGAGGCCAGGAGGTATATTCTTTTACAGATGGACTTCCAGGATACCATCATATCTGGATTGCCAAGGAAGATCACCATAATACCAAGTTTATAAAATAATGTTGATCCTACCAATATACAATGATTCCATTTGGATTGAATAATGCCCAAACCATCTTTTCCAGGGTGGTGGTCGAAGCATTCAAGGAATTTCTGCATAAATGTTTAGAAGCATATTTTGATGATTGGACTGTTTTTAGTTTATTGAAAAATCATATTGAATGTCTATGGTTAATGTTGGAAAAATGCAGGCAGTGTCGAATTGCCTTGAATCTGAAGAAGTGCATCTTCTTTTCACCATTTGGAGTTTTGTTAGGTCATAGTGTATGCAAGAAGGTATTGTTGGTAGATCCATCTAAAATTGATATTATAGTTGATTTACCCCCTCATACTTCAGTCAAACAGCTGTGCATTATTATGGGACATACTGGATATTACAGGAAGTTCATTAAAGGATATGCCCAGATTACAACACCTATGGAGAAGCTTTTGAAGAAAGACTATCATTTTAGTTGGATAGAAGAATCCCACCATAGCTTCGACACACTGAAACAGAAAATGGTTACTGTGGCCATTTTGCTTTTTAGAGATTGGAGAAAGGAATTTCACATGCATGTCGATGCATCTTCCATTACATTGGGAGCTATGTTAGCACAACATGGTGATAGAGATATTGACCACCCATTATATTTTTCTAGCAAGAAGCTATCAATAGCTGATATTAATTACACCACAACTAAGAGAGAAGGATTAGCCATGGTGTATGTGTTGTAGAAATTTCGCCACTACTTGTTGTGAGGACACTTTAAAATGTTTGTTGGTTGCTCCATGCTGATATACCTAGTCAAAAAGCTAGTGTTGGGGGGGAGAATATGCAGATGGCTTATGCTATTTCAATAATACGACTTTGAGATTGTAGTTAAGCCAGGAAGGATGAACAAAGGTCATGACCACTTGTCAAGGTTGGAACATGGGGAAGAGATGACTAGTTTGGTGGATACACTGTTGGATGCACAGTTACTGACCATTAGAAATATTGATGATCACTTCGCATAGATAGTCCAGTTCCTGTCAACAGGAATGGCACCTAGTGAGTATACAATTCCCTAGAAGAAACAAATAGTAGTGCGCACTTCCAACTTTTTACTTATAGTTGAAAAAATATACAATATGGGACCTGATGAGATATTGAGAAGGTGTGTTATAAAGGAAGAGCGACCATTGATCGTCACATAAGCTCATGAAGGTATCGTATGAAGACATTACATAGGGAAATCAACTGTGCAGAAGGTTCTTGGAACTGGCCTTTGGTAGCCTACCTTACACAGAGATGCCACAGACTATTACAAAGCCTGCGATGTATGCCAAAGAGTTGGGAAACCATCTAGAATAAATGAAATTCCATTAGCACCACAACTGACCCTACAAGCATTTGAGAAATGGGCTATTGACTTCATGGGACCTATAAACCCACCAGGGAAGTGCACAGGAGAAAGGTACATAACTACTGCGATAGAGTACTCGACTCGATGGGCTGGACCAAGTGAAATTAAGGACTATAGTTCATCTACAGCTGCACGCTTCATATTTGATGGCATCATAACCAGATTTGGATGCACAAATATCCTCATGAGCGATCAAGGGACACATTTCATAAATAAAATAGATGAAGCCCTCACTGAGGAATTTTCAATCCACCATCAAAAGAGCATGCCTTACCATCCCCAAGAAAATGGGACAGTGGAAGAATTCAACAAGATCTTGGAGACATCACTGACAAATATTTGTAATGTGAACAAGGATGAATAAGACTTAAGAGTACCAATAGTACTATGGGCCTATAGAACCACTTGCAAGAAACTAACAATGCATACCCCTTTTAAGTTGGTGTATGGTCTTGAAGTCATTGTCCCAATGGAATATTTGTTACCAAGCCTAAGAATTGATGCCTTTATAGATATGGATGATACTGGCATTGTTTGAGAGAGGATTTCCTAGTTGGTTGAACTAGAAGAAGAGAAATTTATTCCATCAGAAGGTACAAAAGGAAAGAGAGAATGCCTATCATGACAGGCACATTAAGAAGAAGGCATTTAAACAAGATGATCTAGTACTGGTATATGATCTAGTACTAGATCATCAAACACCCTGGGAAGTTTAGAACACAATGGCTCAGGCCATATGATATCGCCTATGTTATAGAAGGAGGAGTTGAGTAGTTGAAGACTTTGGATGGAGAATGGAAGGAAGGATTAATGAATGGGAGGTGACTGAAGTTGTACTATGACAACCAACTGCCTCGCAGCTCTCAGTAAAAGCATAAGGGAAAGGGTCTAGGTACTAGGTGCAATTGAAACTGGGTACCTGACATAGAAAAAACAGTCTACACAGGGAAGGAGAGAAAACAAAGGCACAAGTATCTATCTTATATACATGCATGCAAACACTGATATTATGATGGCTTAAATAAATTTTCAATTTTGCAAGTATTTTTAGTTCTTCACAGTTCACATGCAATAACCTCATAATTTAAGAACTTAACATTCAATCTCAT
>ML789065.1:675311-712180 GCA_009831015.1 Picea engelmannii | reverse complement strand
TGTATGTACCAACATTGGGAAGGCTAAAAGTCTAGAGGATGCACTGGAGAAATGTTATGTAGAGATGGTTTTAGAAGTTGTCAGTGATGTTGACTATGATTGTGATGTTTATAAAGGAGATGATGAAATTGTCACTTGTACTTGAAATATTTCAAAATGGTTTGGAAAGAATGAAGACATCTAATGTTCCAGCTATAATGCCAACGTCCCTATCCAAAGAACCATGAAAAGTACATATACCAATTAGCACCAAGATGAATTTCAACCCAATGATATGCCCAAGTTTTTTTTAATCTCAGAAGCGATGGATAAGTCAACCTACCAACACTTAATTTTCAATGTTTCTATATTTTCTATAGCAATCAAACATAGGGGTAAGGAGGATTGCATTGATAAAGTATTGAGGATTTGACGATTCTGGGATTCTCAAATGTTCTTGTTATCCCCATTTTCTGGATGACTAAGGATATTATGTCTCGAGGCCCTCAAGTTGCAGATATGGAGTGTTGAGAGACTACATGACAAACAATACCCTTTGCGTGGATGGAAAACCCACTCACCACCATAGATGATCACATATTTGCATATGGAATCCACCACACCAGATGGCTTCCGGAAGATAGTGGGCCTTGCTCCATGAGGTACAAGTCAGTATTATGATGAACATAATTTCAATATTTAGGACATTTGAGTATGTCGTATCTTAGATTGTTCTAGATTTCATGATATATTCTTGGACATTATTCCTTTTGACCTACTTCACCTTGGTGGTTGACATTGTTTCCTAGTAAGTGGTTTTCTTTGGGGATGGGTTTTCTATAGGAACTCCCTTAAAGAGCCATCGTACTATTCCCTACCATACTTACCACTTTCCATCATTATTCCCCTCCATTTCCTTATCTCTTGGGATTTCAGGGTGTATATACCCAAGAAGGGGTTTTCCTTCATTCTATGGGAAGAAGGGGATGAAGGCCCAGAGGGGTTGATGTTGGGAAAATGATAAAATCCTTGTATAAACCTTTATATGCTTCACCTAGGGATCACCCAAGAAAGCATTGAAATGATTATCTTTGAGTAAAGGGGACCCACAATATAATAAAGAATGCTTAAAAGGTTAGTTGAAGGATAGGAGGTCTCATCACAAGCCGACCTATCACGTCCATGTGTATCTAGTGGTATGACATTGTCATCATATGGTCACCAAACCAGGGAAATGGCTCTGAGTTTCAGGGCTAAGAGAAAGGGGATCTCATCACAAGCCAACCTTCTCATTTCCACTAAGTGTTTGTGGGTGAAATTTCCATCATTTGGTCTCCATTCCAGGGCAGTGACCTTCAACCTCTCCTTATGCTCTATTGAAAGAAAAACAAAGAAAGAAAGATAAAAGGCAATTGACAGGCTTGGAAAAAGTGCATTGCGGATGAAGGTACCACACACCCTCTACAAAGGCACCAATGAATGAGACATTATGACCCCTTGTATGTCATGAGACCTATTCCCATTGAGTCTTTACCCCAACCACTTCATCCACTTTACATGGCTTCGAGATGGATCTCTTGGAAACTCTCCTTGCACTAGGGAAAGATCTACCCAATAGGACCCCTCATCAACCCTCCCATATTCAAGCTTGACAAATCACATAGTGTCTTTGAGCAGTTAATTGTTTGATATAGTGATCTTTGATGCAAATGCTTAGATGGATTATTTATTTACTAAATTCACTTATCATGATCTTATGACTTGAGATCATTGGAAGGCATGCTAGCTTGTCTTTGCAAGACCTAGTTAGTGGACAATTTTAGGAGAACAAGCCTAGCTTGGGCTTCCATGGGGATGAAAGACCATGAGTGGGATGTTAAGGGCCCATGTGTCAGATGAGAGATAAGACTTAGAAGGCCTTGATGATGACTTGGATGACATATCTCATCCCTCACTTACCAAAATATTTTCCCAGGAGGGGAAAAACATCCTCTTTTTGAGCTTGATGTCATGTTTGGGGGGCTAGGGCATGATGGTGAGATGATACGCATTGACACTTGGACGTTTTGAGGCTTTTGAGGCTTTGACCATGATGGAATACATTTGGATGCTTGATACGTGGCTTTGGGAAGCCTTACTACCCTCCTGCATCACCAACGACCTTCTTCTAGTGCCAGAACATCCCCTAAAGGGGTGACGTCCATGTAAATTAGGGTTTTATTTGTGTAAAAATGAAATTTTAAATGAATTGTTTAATATTACTTTGTTAAGGGGAGAAGGTTAGGGTTCTCGACCCTATTATCCCCTAATTTAGGGATAACTAAGGAGATTATGTCTTTAGGCCCACAAGTCCTAGACATGGAGTACCAAGAGCCAGATCGACTTGAGCATGGCCCTGGAGGGACCATATTTTCATTCTTCAATGCCTCCACTTTGTTAGCAGCAACAACATTCATCACCTTAGCCTAGTCCCATGACTCTGATCCTCAAAACCTTTGAATATGTGCATTTGATTCTTTTTGTCTTTAACGGGTGCTTGGTTCTTATTCCTATCCACTTTACCATATCTGGGGGGAATGAGAGGATGCCCTAGTAAGCTTGTGCCCATAGGTTTTGAGTTTCCAGTAGGAGGATTCATGAGAATCCATCGTCCACTCCTAGCATACTTACCACTTTCCATCTTTCTTCCACTCATCCATCCCATTACATTGGTATGGGAATTGGGTTAGCCAAATATTTAAGGGTTGTACCTTACCTTGTGGGAAGAAAGGGATAAAGGCCCAGAGGGTAAAAGTAGCTGGAAAAATATAAAATCCAAGAATGCAACCTTGAGATCTTCGCCCATGGATCCCTGAGAAAGCAGTAAAAATATTCTTAGAAAGAAACAAAAATTAATAAAACAAGACCTAGTTAGAGGATAGGGGGTTTCATCATGAGCCAACCTATAAGGTCCATGGGCATCTAGCAGTATGACACTACTAGAAGCTGGTCACCATGTCAGGGTAGTGGCTCTTGGTGGCATAAACAAGATAAAGGGGGTATCATCATGAGCCAACCTTCTCATTTCCGTGAAATGATTGTGGGTAACATTGCCACCACTGGTCACCATGCCAGGGAAATGTCCCCTAGCCAGGTTCTTGAAGAAAAATCAATAAGAAAAATATGAAAGGAATGAATGGGCTTGGAGACATTTGCATCCATGATAGGTGCAACTCACCCTCTATAGAGGCACCCATATGTAAGCCATGCATTTCCCTGCTATCACTGCATGCCTTGCCCAAACATCCCTTATCCACTTCACCCACTCACATGGCTTATATTTGATCTCTCCTAGAAACACCTGACATCCAATGAGCACTAGACCAATAGGATGCCTTGTCACTTCCTCCAAAATTGGCTTGTAGATTAGTATAATGTCTTTGAGAACTTGTTCGAGTAAAAGGCGTTTTGTGCACATGTTTAATAAAATTGATGATTAGATGTGATTGACATTGCTATGACCTATGTGACTTATGATCCCATTGAGGGTGTATATGTTGATGTGTAGGACCATACCCCAATGGACAGGTACCTTATGGAAATGTACACATGGGGAGATGATTAGTTCGGACCTCCATCGGGCTAAAATCCCATCAGATGTATGTTGCGACCCCAACATGGGGCAGGGACAGATTAGAGGGTTTGCACCGGAGAAGAGGACGATGTTCCAATAGAGGAATATTGGCAGAGCCTTACCCATGGGGGTTGTGCCATTTCCGCCAGGATGTTGGCCTTGGAAGTCCCATGATGTCACCCATGACACTTATGACACTATCCAGTGCTATGGAGGTTTTGGGAGGTAGTTATGTGCCAGAGTGGCATGTGTGGCATGTTCCTGAGGCCCAAGAAGGCCAAATTTTTTTACCCAAGAGGCCAGCATTGCCTTAAAAGGGGTTAAATGACGTCTTCATATTTGCTTTATTTAGGGTTTGATTTTGACATTTAATATAAAAACAATATTATTATGTATTTTTGGGCATGTCGGCCTTTTTTGACTTAAAAATAAAATTAAGATCATTGTTACTGTATAAATAGAGAGCTAAAACTCTCTTTTTCTCATCATCTTTCACTCACACTTGTGTGAGGTCTAAAATTTGCACCCTTCTAGGGTTTTTTGCTAAAATTTGCTAGTGCGCACTTGTTGAAGGGGTCTCTTTTTGGTGATTTTTGGCATTTTTCTTAGTGGAAGTTTTATAACTAGGGTTTGTCTTGATGAATAATTGGTAAGTGTACGTGAATTTCTATAATTCTTCCTTTACTTGAATGGTTATAGTGTTTTACTTGCATTTTGTTAATGAAATTGCTAGAATAAACCCTAGGAAGTAATCACATGTTGGTGTCCTTATTTTGATTCCGTACTAGATTATGCCAATTAGCCCTTTTTCTATTGGAGACATTGCTAGGGCCTTTCCATTGCAACACCCTATCTTTTGTTCTTCATCCTAGCCAATTTTACTTTTTCATTGAGCTAAAGAAGGAGTAAAACATGCCAAGACCTAGGGTTTGATGGTTGAAGCCTTGGTTTATCAACACTTCACCATCAAATTCCTCTTGTCTTTGGCCATAATATTATCATCGTGTTCCTTCAATTCTTTATTCTACTTGTTCACTCCATTTTCCCTATGAATGCACTAGTCTAAGACCTCTTGCTTGAGTGTTTTGATCACAATCTACAAACATCCAAACCTTTGAGAAATTACTAACACCTTTCAAACCCTAGTTAGATTAAATTTCTAACCCTAATATTGCTATTATTATTTCAAGTTATAGTCATACTTTGCAACACTTAAATCTTCTAAAAGCAATTGAAAGGATCAATGCATACTTGCTTCTGATGAATGTTGGTGTTATGATATTGATAATTAGCTATTCTTGCTCACTTTGAAGCATTTATTGTTAAAGTATCATATTGTGATTATTTCCATTTATACATATTTTCTTACTTCATCAATATATTAGTCAATTTATTATATTGAGAAAGTCTCCAATTATATGAAGTACTAAACAACAAGTGATCTTGCAAAATATAGTTTCTTGTTGCTTCGTCCTGGGCAGCTACATTTCTGGTTATTATTATCTTTATTGGTTGTTTAGCTGTACTTTATGATCAATGGTGACTTGTGAGAGGGAAAATTTTACTTATCCTTATACCTTTTCCCTCTCAAAACCCCAGGTCACTAGCGACATCTCCCCTGGGCTTACCACCCTATATAGAAAGGGACATCCTATTAAGGTGACAATGATAGGATAGTCTCCCATTACATCAGTTTGTATTCATTTAGCTTTCCTTTACATATAAGTACAAAATGTGTGATAACATTTCGGTGTTGTTGCTATGGAACACTGAGACAATTCTGCCCAAAGACGACACTTTTCAGTAAGTTTTTCCTCAAGAATCTTTATCTTACAAGCTTACCTAGCAACTCCACTGGGGATGATTCCCTTATTTCTTTGATAATTTCAAAAAAATTATATTGTGACTCCACTGATGAAAAAGCCAACTATGAATTCTCAATGGGACCTAGGGAATTTCAAACCTTTATACATGAGTAAAATCCTAGGATACCCTCGATGAATGCCCCCAAAGTACGAAAAATGGCTCCCTAGATTCACTGGAAGTGCTAGAAAATGGTATTCCAACCTCCCTGATGCTAGCATCACAACTATGGAACAATTGGAAGAAACCTTTTTCAAAAAATGGGGTATTTAGTTGGAATACATCTCAGTACTACTAAAAAGACTTGAGCATATAAAGCAAACTGAGGATGAAACTGTCACACTTCTAGGTTATGTTTGAGGACATACAATATCAAATTCTTGAAAGCCATCATCTTAAAGACAAGTACATTATCCATCTCTATGCCAATGTAATTTTAGTGAATCTAGGTTTTCCCCTCAGTAAAAAGGGCCCAAGAACGCTCGATGAAGCTCACAGCATGGCTAAAAGAATCAAGCAAAATATCTCCTTGCCTGAGATAAGACACTTCTTTACCTCAGGTACTTTTAGTGTGGAAAGTTTAGTTTCCCTTGAAACCTTTACTGTTGATTTTCAAGAAGAAGGGGAACAAAATTTTGACCAACAAAATGCTAAGGGAAAAGATCTTGATGAGGTTTTTCAACCCCACAAGGAAGATAAAAGAATCACTAAAGACATAGTTGAAGAGCTATAACCCGAACAATATGATGAAGTGTTGATGTACTCTCCTCTCTCTGATAAATCCATCCACGAGCCCTTTTTCCCTACACAAGAAGAAGAGAATGAGGTTACTCACTTTCCTTTTTAGGATCATGACAATGCCTTGTTTTATGATTTAGAGAAGGAAGAAGAAATGGAATCCTCAAAAAAAGAAGACCTTCCTTGTTGTACAGTTGAAGATGAAGGGGAAACTGAGGATAAAATAATGATGCATGTTGAAGACACACAAATCCTCAAAGCTCTTGCACAAGAAGAAACAAACATAGTATGTTACCCTCATCTCCATGATTTTTATAATTCTCTACTTTATGATTTGGGAAATGAGGAGGAGATGTATGAGCCCTTGAATGTTCTGAATCCTTCATGTTATGATACAGATAGTGACATAGTTAATATTGATGAGTTCATACATGTTGGAAGACATAAGTGGGATGTGGTTGATTATGGTATGGACCCCATTTACAAAATTGACAATCATTTCCAAGTGTTTTCATTACAGTTATTGTAAGAGGTTACTCTTGATTTTGACCAGTGGCAACAAGGAGATGATACAATTACCGATACTTTCCAAACACCCAAGGTTGACCTAGTTTCATATTTTTCTGATGATTTTTGGTCATACCTTGAGAATTTTGATGAGTACTCCTCTAAGAACTTGGATTCATTCCATGAAGAGGATTATCAACCACCATTGTGCTCAGGTCTTGGTCGAATTAAGGACATTGTTTTCTTGAAGAAGGATTCTTGTGACAGCTTTCTCTAGCCACCTTCGATTACTTTACCTTGTTGTGTCATTAAAGGTGTAGTTGGGAAGTATGTATTTTGTATTGAGTTTCCTATAGGGAAAAACCTAGATTTAAAGGGTAGTTTGAATACTCCAAGAAAAGATCTGTAGGTCTATCATCTAAACCTGTAAACCTTCCCTTGAGAATTTGTTAGTCATCTTCTAGATCCTTTTCAATCCTTTCCCAAATTTCAGATTATGAGGACGTCCTAGGTAGCCATCTTTCAGACCTTTTCAGTCCATTTTTTGAACCTTTGACTTTTCACGATCCCTTCCTGAAGTGGATTGAGCACTTTCCTTAGAGAATGACTTGGCATTATTTTATCCCTCCCACTCGCCTCCATGATTTGGACTTTATGGTTTTCGATGATATCATACACTCTCTAACCCATGTTATTTTTGTGCTTAACTTATCATTGTTTTGGTTTATGATGAAGCATAGACGCTGGTATTGTGAGACTTTTCTAGGATGGTTTCACTGGCCATTTGACTACACCTACTATTCATCCACAAGTAAGTATAGGTCAGTAAGCATTTTCATTCATTGTACATACCATTTGCATTTCATCCTATAATAGTTTTTCTTTCACACTTGTATATATGCTAACTTTCATTTTGAAACGTATGAGCTGGGGGTGATATCACCACCCCAAATGACTGCTAACATCTTTATGTTGAGATCAAGCAAGTCACAGGTTATGCCAGAGATGCTGAGGTTCTCATGCGCTTTATGGTGAGCATATGTCCCTGAGTTGGAGCCAGATGTTATCCCCTAGTTTAGGGATAACTAAGGATATCATGTCTCGAGGCCCATAGGTCCCAGACATGGAGTATCGAGAGCTAGATCGACTTGAGCATGGCCCTGGAGGGCCCATATTTTCATTATTCAACACCTCCACTTTGTCAGCAGCAACATCATCCATCACCTTGACCTAGTCCTATAGCAGAAATGGATCTTTCTCCATGAGGTAATGAGTCTGGGTATCATGGTGTGTGTCACTCTGATCCTCGAAACCTTTGAATATGTGCATTTGATTCCTTTTATCTCTAACGGGTGCTTGGATCTTGAATATGTGCAATAGGACGCATATATTGAGCCCTACACGCCACTGTTTCCATAGTAAGTCACGTATAGGCACACAAATGACCAAAAGAGAGGGTTATAACTCAAATCTGTGTTTGTTTTTAACAGGATGGTTCTTGAATGGCGATAAAGGGAACACAAAGAAGTTGATGTCGCTATAGATTGAGATGTGGGGACCCAAATGGCCTTAAAGCGATGTGGTTTGTATAAGTTTTGGGCGCTCAAAGGGATGAGAGCCCAGGTGAGTTTGTTGGAGATGTTGGTGGGTTATTGGGACCCTGATAGCGAGAGATTCAATCTCGATGGGAAACCATTTAGAATTGAAGTGGAGGACATCTATTTTCTGACCGGTTTATCATATCGGGGGGATTTTATGAACCTCAAATCATGGGGGGGTGGGAAGCAGGATGAAGATAGAAGAATATATTGATGCCCATTATGTAGCTGGGACCCCTAAGGTAGGGAGTCAAGTCCCAATCCGGGCAATAAAAAACCTCATTTTGATGATCATTGTCCTAGTTTTAACCAGGATCACAGGTTCGACTTCATTCCACCAGGCATTGAGGTTGCTCATGTTTTATGAAGTGTAGTGTGTGAGACCCACGGTGTACGATTGGTGCACCTCACTACTGACCAATATGAAGAGCCAGTTAGTGAAGTGTAAACAGTGGGGTAAAAGGAATTATGGGTTTGCCTCCATCTTGTGAAGCTTCTTCTTCGAGTGGGTTCCAGGCTTGGGACCTAGAGTTGAGATTCTCCTGAGAGGACCTCGCGATCCAGCCATGGCATGGTGGACAAAGGTGATGAGGTGATAGGGAGGAGGTAGGGTATCGACACCCTACAACAAGGACTTTTTCTACTAGTGGTGGAGACAGGTCATCGCTCTAGATGAGTATCCCTATGAGGGGATCAACTTCAGTGGAGATCCAGACATGCCATTTCCACCAGGAGTCACTTATGGTGACATAGGTATGCCAAAATGTTTTTACATATTTCATTTTTTTGTATTTTTGTATAATTAGGACAAAAATGTTTTGGATGGTGGTTAAGTATTGATTATAAATTTGTATGTCATAGATGTGGTTCCACGATGGATAGAGGGTTTCCATTGACATCGACGAAGGAACTGGGGAGACAAAGCGGTGGGAGGAGAGGCTGAGAGGGTGTTACAAAATGTGCAGGGAAACTTGTCGCATCTAACACACATGATACCCATGGGTCAGGTAGAGGATCTGCCTGAAGCCATGCAACGAAACGTGGTAGGTGTACCCAGGTCATGGGTATGACTCTTTTGGCATCTTGAAAATGTCATGGTTTTCTACCATGACACACATCTGGTGCCACAGGCATAGACGTCGTGGGATATTATGATACAGGTTGTATATGTATATGAGGGTGTTAGCCCCAATTTGTACTATACGCACCATATTTTTTGAAATATATAAAGGGAATCTTCGACATTACTTATATTTTTCAATGTGTACATTGATTAGATTTTTTGTTTGATTTTAAATATGTGACAAATGCCAATCTAAAACATAGTTATCATAATCATTAGATACAAAATTAGAACTTCTAGGAATATGATAATATGTAATAAAATCAAAATGTTGTTCTAAAAGATGTACCCGTAGGAATTGTTGGAGTAAAGAAGGATCACACATGTGGTAATGGTCGTTCGGTAACAGTCATTCAACTGACACACTACTAACTAGGAATCCATGTGAAATTCTAATGTACGGATGCCATGTGAGATAGAATCGTGTAAAAGTTCTATAACAATACTATATTCGGCCACATTGTTCATGGATGGCCCTAGGCCTATGCCTCCTAAAGACACAAATAGACCCTCGGGTGAATAAATCACCCAAGCGTCATAAACCAAGTTCCGTATGTGACGACTGGCCTCATCTGCGAATCCTAAGTAGACTAACGACTCCGTTGACATCTATCGACCAAGTGAAAACTAGATAAGAAACCCAAAGATGAAAAAGAAAAATATATATACACTAAATTACATTAGTATATAAAGAGATCCATCTAATATTGGGGCTCAAGCATAGTATCATTTCAAGTAGAGCCCATTTCTGGGCTCAACCAACTTATTCCCTTCGTAATCTTCCAACTCATAGGATCCTTTTTCTAAAACATGTTGCACAATGTAAGGCCCATGCAACATGGGTTTAAACTTTCCTGCCCCCAGTGGTTCTTTGGATTTATCATACAAGATGACTAAGTCACTCTCAGTGTACAACCAAGGATAGTCGGACTTATCATATTGAACCTTGACACATTAGGGCATCTCGATGCTTCTCATCAAGACTCTCTAGGTGTACAAGGCAACGTTCAAGATCGGAAGTGTCAGGTAGGAGCGTGACTACCAAATTAAGAGAAGGGATTTCACATTCAATGTGTAATATTGAATCCACACCATGTACTAATTGGAAAGGGGAAAATCCAATGGCAGTCTTGACTGAGGTTTGGTATGCCCAAAGTGTAGGATATAGCATGATGTCCCGGTCGGACTTACTCTGACTGACATTTTTTTTCAAAATGGTCTTGAGAGACTTGTTCTCTACTTGTCCATTTGCTAGGGGATAATAAGGAGAAGAGTGACCATGATTAAACCCTAGTTTAGATGCTAGTTCTTTCATCATCTCATTCTGAAAGTGATTGTCATGGTTAGTGACAATATCACTCGAGATACCAAACTAGGTGATAATTTGATTGAATATGAAGAAGGTTGCAGTCTTTCCATCGGATTTAATTGTAGGCATGGCCTTGTCCCACTTAGTAAAGTAGTCGACGACCATTATAATGTGTTCATTCCCCTAGCTGAAGTTGGGTTGTAATAAATGAAGTCCACCCCCCACTCAGTGAAGGGATCGTCGATAATAACTGGGTGAAGAGGGGATGGATGCAAGGGAATTTTCCAAGTGACAGGGGTGACACTTCTTAACTGCTTCAATACAATCCTTAAATATAGTAGGCCATAAATAACCAGCTCGCAAACTTCTTTGGGTTGTCGCAAGCACAGATAAATGACCACCATAAGACCCACTGTGGAAATTGTTTAGCTTAAACTTGGCCTCTCTGTGAGTTAAGAAATGATGCAACATATCATCTATTCCTTGGTGATACAAAGTGTCACCGTCAATAGTATATTTCTTGGCTTGGTATATGATACACCATTGATCATCTTGTAAGAGATGTTGAGGGAAATTCAAAGTATGAAGATAGAGCATGATGTCTCCATACCGAGGGTCAGATGATGAGACAAGAAATATTTGTTCATCCGCAAACAAATTGACATGGATAACGTCCTCATCTAATCGTGGGAAATCAGATATCAACTCTACAAAGATTAAGGACTTCTTGGATTTAGCGGAAGTGAAATCGAGATCAAAGTCCTAAAAAATGACAATCCATTTATTATAATTTCCTCCTATGATATGTCGGGTAAGGATATACTGAAATGGATTGACATCAACAACCACCTATTGGCAGCCCAATGATTTTCTTACCTTTTTATGTCAATTAAATGATCTGTATAGCTGCCTAACTAGGGTCATGAACTTTTATCACTCTTCATGAGTTGTTTCCGAAATGACAGTTGTAAATTTTTGCTTCTCCCTATTGTCTATTTCAGGCTTTGTTTTCATGACTTAAAGCATGAAAACTTGCGACTGTGATTACCATTATGTTTTAAAATTTCATTAAAGACAAATTGTTCACATAGTTTATTATGGAATTTTGATTCCTTGCCATGAAGATGTTACTCTGTTTGTTTTGATCCTTTAAATTCCAAGCATTCTTAAGAGGTTATTGGTTTCATGAACAAATCACCCCCACGATTTGATTTTTTTGTACTTTTGGTTTGATTTTTGGCTACATTTCTTTTACAAAACTTTTGATTTTTCAATTTTTGACTTATCCAAACTTTGTAATCAAACCCACAATACGTGCACTTATTCTTGTTTTAATGATTTGGTCCAATATCATACTGAATGCAGAGGTGGCATACGATTTGCAGACTATCATCATTTCTAAGGATGGCTTTGGGATTCGCAAAACTTCTTCACACACATTTCAATTAAACTTCCATCCCATCGTATGAGTCTTTATAGCATTCATTGTTGGGATCAGGGTTATGGATCTGTTTTGTTTTCACAAACCCTTCCTGTATGTTGTGTTTGTTTGATTACCCTCCCATCTAGTATGGCTCTTGTCATGATAAATGAACCAAACGGTATCCAAACCCTGCTCTAATACAACGATGCCAAAGAAGATTTGGAGAGAAGTGTCTGGCTCATTTTCATTAGGAAGTTTCAGGGTTTCAATTTACAGGTTTCCAAAGAATTCACCTTCTCCTTTGATGGTTGTAGAGAGAAATTTGGTGATGTGAAACTGGAGGTTACTGAGGAGTTCTTGAGTCAAGCCACAGGGTTACCCGCGAGTGGTCAAAAATGGTTTAAAAACGCAAAAGTGGAGGATGTTCCTTGGACCCTGCTATTTACATCTCGGAAAATAACAAGTTGTGATAAAGGTATGCCCATTTCATTCCTAAAATCTTGGTGGCATGATTTGATCATTGTGGTAAAGCAATTTTTTACATGTGAGGGACGGTTCGGGCTTGTATTTTTGTACCATTTACGCCTACTTATGAGTTTTATGGGTTTCCCTTGGAATATGCCATATTACTTACTCAGGAGTCTTTATAAAATGGGGAAAAGATACAAGAAAAATTGGTCAAACTCTAGCCTTTTTCATCACGACCTAGTTAAAATCCTACTCATACATCAATTAGAGTCATAGAATGACAGTTGGGATTCGTTTATATCCCGAAATGGATATGGTAACCCTGATATTGGTGAGGTAGATAAACTTGTGGTTGAGGAGACCCTTGTCCACCCAATGGCATCTCTCTCACCTCCCCAGACTCGGGTCTCTTACCCTAACATCGAACCCTTGATTGACCCCAAGGTCATTCAACAGGTCTGTCAGCAAATTACACATCCAACTAACTGTGTTAAAAACTTAAAGAAACCTACATGGAAGAAATCTAAAAGCAGTGTTGATGTAAATTTTAAGAACAAAAGGGTTGGGAGATTGATATCATGGAGTCTTCATAATAAGATTAATTCTCATGCAAATGTGATCAGCATGATCGAGGTTAACGAAATCTCAGACTCTGAAATTGACAAATTCCTTGCAGAGGAAGAACCTTTGTCATTTGGGCTACACGTTGATCGACCCTATAACTTTGTCGATAATTTACCTCCCTGTTTGAAAGACAATCCAGAGTTTCCTGGTGTCAATATTTGCAATAAATCTACTATCCGTATGGAGGGCTCTTCGGTCCACAATATTGTTTGTTGTAATTCAAACGCCACACAGTCACAGTGTGAGGTCTGTCTATCATGGATTGATAGATATTATATTGATATCATAGTTCTACAGTCACGGGTTAAGGCTTTAAAAGATCACGTCGATGTTTTAACGAGCGAAAACTTGGGGCTCGAGTCAGTTATTCAAGGCAAGGAAAAACGAATGAAGACCACAGGTCATGTGATATTTAAAAACGTTGAGGCTGCTACAACCATTGTAAATTCCAAGATTTCATGATACGATTTGATTGCATGGTTAGAGGTATGATCTTTTAAATTAATAACATGTTTTTTTTCATTCTTAAGTTAGATTATTTGGTTTCTTGAATAAACTATATTTCATTATTTTAGTTTGTTGTATTCATTAAATAAAATGAGATTTCATTTACTATTATAACTAGCTACATAATCGCAAGATTCTGTAGCCAGTTTTGTAAATTTGTATTGTATCTAAAATCTTCCTATTTTCTTTTTTCTTTCAGGATATTCAGGCGTCCATGATTTCAAAATTGATCTGAGGCACTCTTAAGATCTTCCAGTCATATCTATGATGTATTTTGAATGAACGTAAATGGACTATTGTTAGTTTTGGAGTATTTAGTAGGATCAGGGTGGTTGCATCCCCCTTTATTTTTGAAACAAATATTTGATCTCAGGAACATAAACAATTATCTTTCCTGAGGCCTTTATAAACCTATCACTTTGTAAATAGAAGCATCTCAGCCTGGGGTTGGAGTATGGAAAATTGCACACAGACTTGAATGGAACTAAATGCATGTTACAACTTTAGCTTTTGTGTATTATGTTTTAGTTTAAGTTCTGTTTATTTCGATGTGATAACATATGGTGAAAGCTTTTGTCTTCATGATTTATTGTGTGTTGAAATAATTCATTATTACATGCTGTCCATATCTCATGTTTCAGATACAATACAGGGTGATCATCGATTCAATTCAAATTATGAAATTTATCTCTAATTTTCTGTTGAATGTTTAAATACAAGTTCTTACCGCAAGATTTATCTCATTGTAGTTACTATAAATCACAAGATCATTGTGACTGTCTCCATCTGACGTTCTGTTATCAAAACTCAGTTTCCATCATATTGTTTCGCATTTATTCGGAGCAATCTTAAGATTCGTTGCACGTTTACTTCTCGGATAAGGTGGCTGGATATTCTCTATTGTACAGACGTTGGATGCATTAATAGGTTAGTTTATTCTTTTATTTCATTTGCTTGCTCATTATAGAAGTTTTCATATATAGTATAATTTTTACTATCTATATCTTTTTTTTTAATTAAGTAGTTTAATATTTGATTTTATGAATGCATACAAACAAGAAAACAAACCAAAAAGAAAATAGTATTTTCACTTTCTTTATTACTTTCATCGAAAAGAACCATTAAACATTTGATTTTCTATGAGTTCATATTAAAACTCATTATTTGTATATGTTGTATATATGATAAATAGAACTATTATATAAATATAAATTAGATAAATTGTATATATATATAGATGTACATATATATTTCAACGATTATTATTTAGTAATTTATTGTATTTCTTTTAGTTATTTTTCTCTTCCCTTAGGACTTTAGATTGGCCAACAGAGCCATTAAACTTGTAAGAGTGAATTAATCCAAACGGATTGGGTTAATTAGACAACCCCGTACTAGATTCACTCTTCCAATTGACGAGTGGTCATTTTCGCTCGTCAACAAATGGTGCTAGAAGGAGGGCCTGAATACTATTAATGGCACGTGGAGGTCGCAAGACTCCTCCCCCACCTACCTGCTCACCTATAGTAACTAGAAGTCGTTATGATGACAACATTGTCCCTAAAACAACAACCACATCAAACGACAACACTCGGATCACCATTGACCCAATAACTCCAAACCCCCCCAGGGGTCGACGTACAAGAAATTGTTTGTCAATCCCTCATAAGGACACACGATGCCTTGGCTCGTATCAGACAACTAGGTCAGCCTTTGAACCAACCATTAGACTTCTCTGATATCAGGGAGCAACTTGAAGGTACTGATCTTACCCTAAACCCTACAGATCGAGATCACATCCTCACTCCTGCAACAAGAGGATCTGGTATTCCACCATCACCACCCCCTTCATCTCCTTCTTCTTCTGGGGAAGAATCATCAAGTGAAGGTAGATGTTCATCTCATCCTTCGACAACACCCACACCTATGGCCAATCTGAGAAATCCTACCAAACCTAGGCTCGATCAAGATGTAGTGGCCATACCTATGCCCCAACATCCTTTCCCTAAACATCCGGAGAAATGGCTTCCGAAATTTGACTCAGATTCCAAGCAGATTGCAGAGGATCATATCAAAAAATTCATGCTAGCCATTAGGCTCTGTAGTGTTGAACACGAAGACGTAGTATGCAGAATTTTTCCCTACACCTTTGAAGGCAATGCCTCTACCTAGTACTTTGCCCAACAACCCCATACCATCATGTCATGGGAGAGATTCAAGTCCTATTTTCTTGAGAAATTCAGAGACGACAAATCTCCTAAATTTTTGGTCATGGAACTCTATAGTTTAAATATGAAACCCAAAGAAAATATAAAATACTTTAATCAAAGGTTCCTAACATTAACGAATCGAATCCCTACAGACTCGATGCCTACCGAAAATCTT
This sequence comes from Picea engelmannii, assembly GCA_009831015.1. NCBI lineage: Eukaryota > Viridiplantae > Streptophyta > Pinopsida > Pinales > Pinaceae > Picea > Picea engelmannii. The sequence continues at coordinate 696,043 of ML789065.1, read as the reverse complement.
ATCGTCACATACTACACGAAATCCTTACACAAAAACATATCCATTTGGGTAAAATGGTCCAAGAAAGACACATTATTAGAAGCCTTCGAAGAGGCAAGTCAAATCGAGAAAGATATTCTCAGCCTAAAAGACAATACCTGTAACAAGGCAGAGACTACTACATCCTCTAAGAAGAAAATCAAATTCCTTCCTAGACCTCCCCAAAACAAAACTCAACCAGATAGTTCAGATCTAGAAAGCTTATATAAGGTCGTTCAAAAGTTGTCTAATCAGGTTATAGATTTGAGAAGATCGGCTGAAGAAGCTTCTTCAAACAAAGGGCCTTACAAACCCCCTTTTAGAAAGCCTTTTCCTACAAACCGGCCTAACTCAAATTTTGAAGGCCTAAATCTAGAAAGCTTACAATTTGCTATGCAGACGATTCTATAGGCACATGATAACTTGATTCCTCCCAAGATTTCTGAAGATGTATCCGAACAAGAGATAGTGGAAGAGGATGAATCCTCTCCCAATGTTTTCGGACATTTTTTGGATAGCATTTTTCAAGCTAATTTCAAAATAGTGCATCCTTACAATACCAGGAGAAAGACAACAAATAAGTCTTCTTATGAAATTAGAACTAATGCACCTCAAAAATAGTCTAAATCAATTGAAACTAAATAGAATTCGGCAGCCCCAACTTTAGAGTATGATTTGATTGAGGATCTAAAAAAACTTAGAGCTAATATTTCTATTTACGAATTATTGAAATTCCCTTTTCTTCTGGAAAAGATGCTGTAAAATATTGCAGAAAACAACCAAAATAGCAATCCGAGCAGCAACAAAGTTGCTAAAAACAACCCCAAAACACCCCAAAAGGTCTTTGTCAAAACAACGTCAGAGTCTTCTGATAAAAGAGACCTTGTTGTAAAAAGTGTAACAAATGTAGATAAACTAGTTTCAGGGGTTGCAACTAAAAAACAACAAACTTCTGTTGTTAATACTCGCAGAACTGTCCCACCCTTTTTGTTGACTTTTGAAATTTTCAATAGGAATGTACATAACTGGATGGTAGATTCAGGTGCATCTTCAAACGTAATGCCTTGGTCTGTCAATCAAAAAATTAATGCCGAAGTTCAACCTTCCAGCCTGAAAATTATTCAGCTTGATCAAACTAGTGTTAAAGTAATAAGTGAATTAAAAAATGTCCTTATCAGATTATCATCTAATCCTAAAGTCCATCAAGTTATTGATATTATTGTCATTGATATCCCCAAAATATATGGATTTTTTTAAAGTAGAGATTGGTCTGAACAACTACATGGTTATTTTGCAACGGATTGGTCTCACTTGTGGCTACCTGAGAATGGAAAGCCTAACAGAATCAAGGTAAATTGTGAGAGTTATCTTAAGTTCGTGGTAACCGATTTAAATGATCCTAATGAACCACTCACTGCTTCCGCCAATTCAACTAAAATATAGGGGATGAACACTTTTTTCAACAATTTCATGGCTGAAACTTCTACCATTACTGACCCGGAAAAATAGTCTGAAATTATGACATGCACACAGTCAACAGCCTTCTCCCAGTGGTCACATGCACCTGACAAAAATAAAATCTGGTCTCTTTACTTCGATGGATCTAAATCTAAGGAAGGAGCTGGTGCAGGGTGCATGCTCATTGATCTAGCAAGTAACAAAAATTTGATCGCTTACCGGTTAGAATTTGAATGCACAAACAATATGGCCGAATACGAGGCACTCCTACAAGGTCTCAAAAAAGCACTAGATTTGAGGATTCAAAATTTGACTATCTTTGGGGATTCAAAAATTGTGGTTAGAGAGGTAAAAAATTCTATCCATTGTTTATCTCCACACCTGAAAAGCTATCAAACTGAGGTATGAATTTAATGAATAATTTTTCTGTGTTTAACATTAATTCTATTCCAAGATTGAACAATTTTGAGGCTGATTGGTTAGCTAATGTCGCCTCAAAACTTTTTCCTGCAGAAGGCATTTCTCCGAATGCATTTTCCGTCGAGTTGTTGTTTAGACCATCCGTTCCGAACAACATCACAAATTGGAGAGCCTTCAATGAAGATCAACAAATCATCAGTTTTCTGCACATGGAAGAGACTTTCCAAGGCACAGTTATTGACGAAGGTACCCACGACAAAAAAATTCACGATTTTATGATAATACCAGATCCAAGACCCCAGGAGTCTACATTGGATATGGTAAACTCTATCCCAAAATCTGTGGTTAGATTAGAAAAATTTTATGATCTTCATGATAAATTCATAAAATTAGTGAATTGTAAAATGAATAGTTCTTCCTTGACACATGAAAAAGTAAATTTAGGAACTAAAGATAACCCACAGTGCATCAATTTGGGGTTGGGATGTTCTGAACAAGAAAATATAGAATTTATTAAGTTGTTTAAAGAATTTAAATATGTCTTTGCTTGGACATACGACGACCTAAAGACCTTTGATCCTAACATCATACAGACATTATTCCCATGAAACCCCAGACCCAACCTTTTCAATAGAAGTTAAGAAAGATGCACCCAAAAGTCTAACCAACAGTCAAGAAAGAATTAAACAAACTCTTGAATGATAAAATAATCTTCCCAGTAAGACATACACAATGGGTCTCTAATCTTGTCTTTGTAAGGAAGAAGAGTGGTGAAATTTGACTATGTGTTGATTTTCGAAATTTAAACCGAGCGTCTGATAAAGACAACTACCCTATTCCTCCCATGGAATAGATCCTTCAACAAGTATCTGGTTCTGAAAGATTATCGCTGCTGGATGGTTTTTTAGGATATAACCAAGTCCTTATGTCTCCCCCAAACCATCTCAAAACCACGTTTCTTACTCCATGGGGCACCTATGCTTATAGGAAGATGCCCTTTGGGCTCATAAATGTCGGTGCCACCTTTCAGAGAGCGATGGACATCACTTTCCATGGCTTAATCAATCAATCTATAGTAGTTTATCTATATGATGTCACTGTCTTCTCAAAGAATGAAGGAGATCATCTAGCCCATCTAAGATTTGTTCTACAATGATGTCGTAAGTACGACATTTCTTTAAATCCTAAAAAATTTGTCTTTGCAGTAGAACAAGGTAAGCTCCTCGGATTCATTGTATCAAATGAAGGGATGATTATTGACCCTGAAAGGACCCAATTCATTTAAAAAATGCCCCCTCCCTCTTCCAAAAAGTCCATGCAATCTTTCTTAGGTCAGATAAACTTTGTTAGGAGGTTCATCCCCAGCTTTTCAGAAATGGTCAGACCATTACAAAATTTAATAAAAAAGGATGTACAATACCATTGGGGACCTTTAGAAAGTCAGGATTTTGACTCAATAAAAAAGGCTATAGTATATGCTCCTTCTCTAATGAGCCCTGATTTTTTGTGAGACTTCACCCTCTGTACGTTTGCTTCTGATCGGTCTTATGCTACTGTCCTAACCCAAAAAAATGTTGAAAACAATGAAGTCCCAATTGCCTTTATGAGCTCAACCTTCAAGGGAGAAAAACTTAATTACCCAGCAGTAGATCAGTAGGTCTATGCTATCTTTAAAGTAGTAAAACACTTTTGATCTTATCTACTGAAATCTAGGACGAAAATCATCGTCCCTTACCCTACTGTCAGAAATTTGTTAGTACAGAAAGAACTGGGTGAAAAAAGGGCAAACTGGGTCACCTCCTTACAAGAATACGACATAGAAATTACCCCAGCACAAATTGTTAGAGGCCAAGGTTTATGTAAATTGGTTGTTGATTCAACTATAGGACAGCAAAATGAAACTGATATGTTAATTCAAGATCATCACAATCAAAATCAAATCTGTTGTGCACAAAACCCTACTAGTCCTTGGTATGATGACATCAGGTTTTATCTTATACACAGATCAACTCCCCGTCACTTGGATCCAAAAAAGAGGAGAGCACTGAGATTAAAATCTTCTTCTTTTTAGCTAGTAAATGATACTTTGTTTTGCCAAAATTTTGATGGAATACTTATGCGTTGTCTTGAAAAAGGTGAAGCAGATAAAGTCTTATTGGAATTACATGCAGGGGAAGCTGGTGGGGATTTCGGTGGAGACACCACTGCCCACAAAGTATTAAGAGTAGGTTATTACTGGCCTACTCTTTTCAAAGACGCCCATGCCTTATGTCGTAAGTGTGTGATCTGTCAAAAGGCATCTAGGCGAGTACAGAAACCAACATTCCCGCTGCAACCAGTTTCAGTAGACTCCCCTTTTTAGCAGTGGGGCCTAGATATTATAGGCCCAATCAATCTGACATCCTTCCAGCAGTATAAATACATCATAACAGCCACATATTATTTCACCATATGGTCCAAGGATTCCCTATTAAAAGTGGTAAACACCAGCCAGGTAACATCTTTCCTAAATGCAAATATTATCACTCGTTTCGGTATCCCTGAATGCCTACTTTTTAATAATGCTTCCTATTTTTCGTCTCTTGAAATGAGTGATTTCTCTTTAGAAAAAGGAATAAATTAAAGTATTCCTCCAGCTATTACCCCCAAGGCAATGGTTTTGCTGAATCAACTAATAAAAACCTGATCAACATCATCAAGAGAACGGTCTACGAAAACCACAAAAACTGGCATAATGCACTATTTAATGCAATCTGGGCTGATAGAGTAACTCCTAAAACTGTTGTTGGTAATTCCCCCTTTTTTCTTATTTACAGTAGGGAAGCGATTTTCCCACTGCGTGTCCTTCTTCCATCTCTACAGTTATCATAGAAGGTGCAAGAAGAAAGTTTCCCTCCCTTGGAAATTTGGATTAATGCTTTGCTAAAGTTAGAGGAAGTAAGGGCTCAAGCAAAACGAAAATTGGATCAACATCAACTCATTGTCAAAAACTGGTTTGATTCCAATTCTGCCTCTGATAGAAGTTTTGAGGTAGACAATCTTGTCCTTAAGTGGGACAAACCTCATGAGGGGAAAGGAGAACATACTAAGTTTCAAAACCTATGGTTGGGACCATTTTTAATTGTTGAAAAACTAGGTCCCAATTCCTTCCACCTGCATAATTTAGAGGGACAGCCAGACACCTTCCCAGTGAATGGCCAATCTCTCAAAAAGTATTTTTCCTAATGACTCTCCCATACACCTTTTGTAAATATTTTCTGTTTTGGTTTCCTTGTTGTTTGTTTTTATTTTCTAGTTTGTTTTTGTTTTCATTTCTATTTATCGGTCTTTCATTTTGAAACAAACATGCCTACACCACGGGCTAGCTCAAACAAAGAAAATAGAATACTTCCCCTCGAAAATAGCTGCTAAAGGTTGTCAAAACATTAAGTGTTGTATTTCTCTAAAATTGTAGCCTGGTTAAAGATGACTTTTTGTTTGAAAGGCATTTTCTCGATTTCAATCTACACTTGAAAGTATTCACGACCATCTTTAAAATTCTTTTTACGTTGTCCCTGTTCTTTAAGAGAGAAAATCAATGATGTCTCCATGTTCTTGAAAGTCAGTTTTTGAACTATTTTTGGATCTTGATGAAGGATAGCATGGAAATTTTTAAGGTTTGTGATATATCAAGGTGTGTTTAAAACTTGAATTTTCAGAATCACCCCGCTCTGTTGAATATCTTTAAAAAATATGTCAAAATGTGAATAATGTCTCAGAGAGCTATTGGAAATGTTTTTAAACCCTGAGATACTGAAAAGGTCTGCTGACAGTGGGTAATACATGCATGACACCGAGACAACTTCGTCGGGGTACTAAATAGGCCTGCTAGCAGCGAAGCAATGTCAAGTAAAAGAAAATTTTTCAGATTTGAATTTTGTTTTGGCCCTAAGCGTCCTTCATTCTAATATGAAGTTTCTTGACAAGATACAGATGTGAAAGTGGGTTAGCTGACATCCTTGTCGAGGCTATGAACGCCAACTGGAAGCAGTGCCCCTGTCAACAGTATTGGAGACATTATCTTAAATGTCGTGGCTTTCTTTTGCCAAGTTTGTCACCAGTTTTTGTTTCTTTAAAAACAAAAGTTATCTGAAACTAGACTGCGTCATGACTATTTAAGATGTTCAAATGAATTTTTAGTTATTCTTCGATTCAAAGTTTTTCAGATTTCTCTAACCTGAACTCATTCATATTACAGAGATAACTACTTCTCCCATCATGTCGCCATTGTTGGCAGCCCAACAATTTTCCTACCTTTTTATATCAATTAAACGATCTGTATAGCTGCCTAACTAGGGTCATGAATTTTTATCACTCTTCATGAGTTGTTTCCTAAATGACAGTTGTAAATTGTCACTTCTCCCTATTGTCTATTTCAAGCTTTGTTTTCATGACTGAAAGCATGAAAACTTGCGACTGTGATTACCATTATGTTTTAGAATTTCATTAAAGGTAAATTGTTCACATAGTTTATTATGGAATTTTGATTCCTTTCCATGAAGATGTTACTCTCTTTGTTTTGATCCTTTCAATTCCAAGCATGCTTAAGAGGTTATTGGTTTCATGAACAAAGCACCCCCACGATTTGATTTTTGTATAGTTTTGGTTTGATTTTTGGCTACGTCTCTTTTACAAAACTTTTGATTTTTCGATTTTTGACTTACCCAAACTTTGTAATCAAACCCACGATGCATGCACTTATTCTCGTTTTAATGATTTGGTCCTAGCTCATACTGAATACAGAGGTGGTATACAATTTGTAGACTCTCATCATTTCGAAGGATGGTCTTGGGCTTCACAAACCTTCTTCGCACACATTTCAATTAAATGTCCATCCCATCATATGAGTCTTTACATCATTCATTGTTGGGCTCAGGGTTATGGCTCTATTTTTTTTTTCGCAAACCCTTCCTGTATGTTGTGTTTGTTTGATTACCCTCCTGTCTAGTATGGCTCTTGTCATGACAATTGAACCAGATGGTATCCAAACCCTGCTCTCATACGAAGTGGCTGGCTCATTTTCATTACGAAGTTTCATGGTTTCAATTTACAGGTTTCCCAAGAATTTGCCTTCTCCTTTGATGGCTGTAGAGTGAAAGTTGGTGATGTGCAACTGGAGGTTACCTAGGAGTTCTTGAGTCAAGCCACAGGGTTACTAGTGAGTAGTCAAAAATGGTTTAAAAATGAAAATGTGGAGGAAGTTCCTTGGACCCTGCTGTTTACATCTCAGAAAATAACATGTTGTGATAAAGGTATGCCCATTTCATTCCTAAAAGCTCAGTGGCATGATTTGCTCACTGTGGTAAAGAAATTTATTACATGTGAGGGACGGTTCGGGCTTGTATTTTTGTAACATTTATGCCTTCTTGTGATTTTTATGGTTTTCCATTTGAATATGCCATATTACTTACTCATGAATCTTTATAAAATGGGGAAAAGATATAAGAAAAACCGGTCAGACTCTAGCCTTTTTCATCACGGCCTAGTTAAAATCCTGCTCATACATCAATTAGAGTCACAAAATGACAACTGGGATTTGTTTATAACCCGAAATGGCTATGGTAACCCTGATATGGGTGACGTAGATAAAATCGTGGTTGAGGAGACCCTTGTCCACGCGTTGGCATCTCTCTCACCTCCCAAGACTCGTGTCTCTTCCCCTAACATCAAACCCTTGATCGAGCCCAAGGTCATTCAACAGGCTTGTCAGCAGATTACACATCCAACTGACTATGCTAAAAACTTAAAGAAACCTACAGGGAATAAATCTAAAAGAAGTGTTGATCTAAATTTTAAGAACAAAAGGGTTGGGAGATTGATATCATAGAGTCTTCGTAATAAGAAAAATTCTCATGCAAACACGATCAGCATGATCGAGGTTAATGAAAGCTTAGACTCTGAAAATGACAAATTCCTTGCAGAGGAAGATCCTTTGTCATTCGGGCTACACCTTGACTGACCCTATAACTTTGTCAATAATTTGCCTCCCTATTTGAAAGACAATCCATAGTTTCCTGGTGTCAAGATTTGCAATAAATCTACTATCCATATGGAGGGTTCTCTGGTCCACAATATTGTTTGTTCTAATGCAAATGCCACAAAGTCACAGTGTGAGGTCTGTCTATCATGGATTGATAGATACTATACTGATATCCTAGTTCTACAGTCACAGGTTAAGTCTTTAAAAGATTAGGTCGATGTTTTAACTTGAGGCTCGAGTTAGTTATTCAAGGCAAGGAAAAATGGATGAAGACCACAGGTCATGTGATATTTAAAAACGTTGAGGCTTCTACAACCATTGTAAATTCCAAGATTTCTTGATACGATTTGATTGCATGGTTAGAGGTATGATCTTTTAAATTAATAGCATGTTTGTTTTGATTCTTAAGTTAGATTATTTGGTTTGTTGAATAAACTATATTTCATTATTTTAGTCTATTTTATTCATTAAATAAAATGAGATTTCATGTACTATTATAACTAGCTACAGAATCACAAGATTCTGTAGCCAGTTATGTAAATTCGAATTGTGTAAATTAATGACAGAAAACATATCTAAAATCTTCCTATTTCCTTTTTTCTTTCAGGATATTCAGGGGTCCATGATTTCAAAATTGATCTGAGACACTCTTAATATCTTCTAGTCATATCTATGATGTATTTTGAATGAACAGAAATGGACTGTTGTTAGTTTTGGAGTATTTAGTAGGATCAGGGTGGTTGCATCCCCCTTTTATTTTTGAAACAAATATTTCATCTCAGGAACATAAACAATTATCTTTCCTAAGGCCTTTATAAACCTATCACTTTGTAAACAGAAGCATCTTGGCCTTGGGTTGGAATATGTACAATTACACACAGACTTGAATGGAACTGAATGCATGTTACAGCTTTAGCTTTTGTGTATTATGTTATAGTTTAAGTTCTGTTTATTTCTATGTTATAATAAATGGTGAAAGATTTTGTCTTCATGATTAATTGTGAGTTGAAATAATTCATTATTACATGCTATCCATATCTCATGTTTCAGAAACAATATAGGGTGATCATCGATTCAATTCAAATTATGACATTTATCTCTAATTTTCTGTTGAATGTTTAAATACAAGTTCTTACAGCAAGATTTATCTCACTGTAGTTATTGTAAATCACAAGATCACTGTGACTGTCTCCATCTAACTCTCTGTTATTAAAACTCAGTTTCCAGCATATTGTTTCGCATTTATTCAGAGCAATCTTAAGATTCGTTGCAGGTTTACTTCTAGGATAAGGTGGTTGGATATTCTCTATTGTACAGACATTGGATGCATTAATAGGTTAGTATGTTCTTTTATTTCATTTGCTTGCTCATTATAGAAGTTTTCATATATAGTATAATTTTTACTATCTATATCTTTTTGTTTCATTAAGTAGTTTAATATTTGATTTTATGAATGCATACAAACAAGAAAACAAACCAAAAAAACAAATAGTATTTTCGCTTTCTTTATTACTTTCATCGAAAAGAACCATTAAACCTTTGATTTTCTATGATTTTAGATTAAAACTCATTATTTATATATGTTGTATATATGATAAATAGAACTATTATATAAATATAAATTAGATAAACTATATATATATATATATGTGTGTGTGTACATATATATTTCAGCGATTATTATTTAGTAATTTATTGTATTTCTTTTAGTTATTTTTTGCTTCCCTTAGGACTTTAGATTGGCCAACGGAGCCATTAAACCCATCAGAGTGAATTAATCCAAATAGCTTGGGTTAATTAGAAAACTCCGGAATGGATTCACTATTCCAATTGATAAGTGGTCGTTTTCGCTCGTCAACACCATCGTAGTCTTGCAAATTAATATGTAATGATGCAAACGTTGGACTACGTGAATGAAAACCAAAGCTAGCTTTTCGACGTGAGCGTAGTTCAGTTCAAGATTGAGTAAAGTTTGACTAAGATAATAAATAACATTCTTGTGGAGCTCGTCATCCTTCTGAAATAGAACCATACCAATCGTATCCTCGGATGTGGAAATGTAAAGTATGTAATCTCTACTATAGTCTGAAGGATTCAACATAGGTGTCGACACCAAAGCTTTCTTCAAAACATTGAAGGACTCTTGGGCTCTCTCAGCCCAAATAAAAGGGGTGTCCTTCTTCAAAAGAAAAATGGCGTGTCATAGTCTAGGCTCATGATGCTCTTCACTGAGGGTTTGATGGAACCCTTGAAGGGTTGGGTAAAGGATTTTAAGCCTGCGAACCTGCAGGATGCTATCTGGAGGACGAGAGACCTAGGACTAGTTGCAAAGATGAAATTTGTGCCTAGACCACCTCTTAACACTAGAGGAAGAGACCAGAGACCTCCGATGAACCTAGGAGGGAGTGACCCAAGGGGGTTTGACAGGGGAAGAGGTAGGATGGAAAAGAATACTAGAAGGGAACTAAGGAGGAAGAAACTATGCTACACATGCAAAGAGACATGGAACCCATCCCACAAATGCATGGGTCATGGCAAAGTGCATTACATAGCGGTGACATGAGAAAATGAAGAGGATGAGGATTTAGGCCACATCTAGAACATAGAGGAAATCACCACCAAAATTGCATAGGAGGGGGATACAGGTCATGATAGTACAACATAAGAGAGAGCCTCTTTTGCAATATTTCAGCACGTGTGAACAAAAAGGAGAAGATTCATTATGCACCAGAGATTCATGGGATCATTGACAAACACAATAAGGTGTTTAGACCTATTCCACCAGGTGTGCCACCTAGCAGGGGATTTGTGCATATCATTGAGTTAGAGGAAGAAGAAAATCTAGTCATCACCACACCTTACAGACACCCAAAGAAGTACAAGGATGAAATAGAGAAGGAAATAAAAGAGCTCTTGCATATGGGGCACGTCAGTCCAAGTTCCAACCCTTTTTCCTCTTCAGTGGTGTTGGTCAAGAAGAATGATGGAACCATGTGCATGTTCATTGAATTTAGGGAACTAAACAAGAAAGAAATTAGAAATAGATATCACATACCAAGGAATGTTGAGTTACTAGACGAGCTTCATGGGGCTATCTATTTCACCAAAATTGAACTACGCTTTGGCTACCATCAAATCAATATGAGGGAGGAGGACATCCCAAAAAATGCTTTCATATGTCACTAAGGCCACTATCAGTTCTTAGTGATGTCATTTGTCTTAACCAATGCCCTCACCACGTTCCAATCATGTATGAACCATGTCTTCAACAAAGAGTTAAGCAAGCATCTTCATGTTTTTTTTTATGACTTGATAATCTTTAGAAAGATGTGGGAGGAACACCTTTGCAGATATTGACTATCATGGAGGATCAATAATTGTATGCCAATGAGTCCAAATGTGAATTTGGAATGACGAAGGTCCTCTACTTGGGACATATTATTGGGGTTAAAGGAGTACAAGCACATTAGGAGAAAATTCAAGCCATAGTTGAATGGCCCATGCCAAAAACCCTTATAGAGTTTAGGGGATTTCTGGGCATCTACAACTATTACATGAGATTCTTTAAAGGGTTATCCAAATTGTTTTCACCCTTGACCGATCTAACAAAGAAAGGGGCCTTCACATGGATTGAAGAGGCCCAAGCCACATTCAACAGAATGAAGAAAGTAATGAGCATGTGCCTTGTGTTGGCACTACCATATTTCATCCAACCTTTCACCTTGGAGTGTGATGCCTCTAGTGAAAACATTGTGGCCATATTGATGCAAAATAGGCACCCTCTTTCCTATGAGAGATGAAATATTAGGGGTCATAAGTTACTTTACACTATCTATGACAAAGAGATTTTGGCTATCATGCACGCCTTGGCCAAATTTTGGAAATACTTAGTCGGTGCTAGATTTATGGTAAAATCATATCACAATATCCTTAAGTACTTCTTGGAGTAGAGACAAAAGACAAATGAAGTGGGTCGGTAAGATACATGCCTATGACTTTGACATTGAATTCATCAAAGGGAAAAACAACGTAGTGGTAGATCCATTATCTAGGAGTCCATCAGTCTATGCCATGACATATGTATTAGTTGATTGGAAGGACCACCTTGTGATGGAATACTCGAAAAATCAGTTCACTTGTCAGGTGATAGATGGACGGGTACGGGATGATAACTTCAGGATCATAGAGATCATCATCTACTACAAGGGTCGAATCTTTTTGGTTCTTCAATCAACCTTCAAGGCCAAGATACTATAGGCTTGTCATGACTCACTAGTGGTAGGGCACCAAGGGTTTGGCAAGACTTACAGGCATGTAAGGGAGAGGTTCTCATGGAAGGGCCTCAAGGAGGATGTGATGAGTCACATCAAGGAGTGTACTCCTTGTCAAGAGAATAAGGATGATCACACTCATCCAGTGGGACTGTTGCAACCTTTACTCATCCTTGATCATAAATGGGAGAGTATCTTTATTGTCCCTTGGTTATGAAAGTAAGAGAATATTAAGGAAGAAAAGGAAAAATGTGAACTGCGTGGAAGACACAGTGACTGCTACTGGGTCGAAGTGAGAAAAAGAGCAGAAAAGACAGAGCGAAGTAAAAGGAGGCAAGTTGTGGGATGAGGAGATTGAGGATGACAGATCAGCAAGGAAGAAGGATCATGGACAACATAGCAAGAGGAAAAATCCACTGTTGGATTCTTTGGAGCACCGCTTGAGAAGGAAGGAAAGATAGGCTGGCGAAGCCCTGAAAATGCAGGTGAAGTTGACCTATGGTTTTAGACACCTAGGTTTTTGGTATCTAGGGTTTTGACACCTAGGTTTCAATCTAAGGATGTCAGTCAGTGATTGTAATGTATAAGTAGAGGTATAAAGGACCTAGGATGGGTTGGTGTCAAGGTGGTGTTATGATTGTTGTGGTTGTCTTTGCCATTGTATGATCGAGTGAGTAATATTATGTGAGGGAGAAGTGTTGAGTATGAGAGCCTTATGTACTATAAGATCTTCAGCTAGGTGTGAAGATCAACCCTGTAGCTGGGTGTGCAGTGAGGGGAGAGATAGAGAGGAGGAGAAAGAAGATCCACTAGCTAAGAGTGTAGACAAGAACTGTATGCTTCAACTTAATATATTATAAAGCACAGTTTTGTGGAAGTATCCCTAGAGATAGGGTCAACCACATATACCTTTTTGTGTGTGTGATTGATGATATGTTATTTTCCCTTTGATATATTGTTATTTCATTACTGTGTTAGATCTGATAAATAATTGTGCAGAGTACAGTTAAAATGGTAAGAGATATATAAATGTTGTGTCGTTCTAGTACTATATCCACTTGGTATTCCCCTTGGTTGTAGACATCTTTGTCCTACAACCCCCCCATAGCTACTTCGCGTGAGACTACATATTCTTTGCAAGTGTTGCCAAAAGGGACAATAGTTAGGGATTGTTGGTGCACTCTTGGAGCCAAACCCTAGATCTGCCCTTGTGCCAACAAATGGTTCCATTGTTAGGACATGAATCTTGTTGAGGGAATGTCAAGGTGGTTCCCATCAAAGACAAAGATTAATAAGTGGATAAAGGATCAAGAAAAGGACTTCGTTGAAGCCTATAATAACAACCCTAATCTTAATATAGAGGATTGGTTAGGAAGATATATATTTACTGATATACATGAGATTTTCTTTGGAGGAATCCATCAGGAGCTATACGAGTAGTTAGCTAGGTTATCATATATGTAGTTTGAGGTCAGATCTAGGCCACCTATGATCTAGATGTCGACGCTAATCAAGAAGGTCAAGAGATTTGATAACACTATGTCAAGAGAAGTAGATCATTGGTTTGATAGCACCATTGGAGGGTACATCATTGAGTTTGTTTTTGACAGAGTAGAGTCATATAGCCAAGCCGAAAGATATTTCTTCAAGGGAACTAGAGGAAAATTTTTACATTTTCTGAGGTTGATGATCAAGATTATATTACATGAGAAGAACATCTTGAAGATACAGTATATTGGTCAGATATGGAAAAGATAATGTTCAGGAATTCGTACAGCGACAATGACATAGAGGTTGGACATACGCACAGTGGAGAAGCATTTAGATAATTTCATCTCGTGAAACTGTTTAAGAAGAACTATGGGAACAAGGGTTTCTATAGTAGAGAAGAGGCAGATATGATAGATGAAGAGCACTCAGAACCCGTTAGGGCGAAGGAAGGGAAAGATGAAGAGCCTTACCGAGAAGAGCTAGAAGCCTCAGGAACTACACAGACTATTGAATTAAGTACTAGTATCCCTCCTGTTGATTCAGTAGCATTAAGAAATCAGAGTAATCCAAGCCACCCGAGAATTCATATAAATGTCACTAGTAGTCCACCACATACTCAGTCGAGAACCCTAGGAAGATCTATGCGAGATGAGATGAGGCTCCCTATATTTAGGGGAGATGGATCTGAAGATCTTGATCAACACTGGTTCCTATGTGACGTTGTATGGAATATTAAAAATTTCATCGATAAAGCTATTAAAAGAACTCAGTTCAGCACAACCCTAAGGGATTGCGCATTGAGATGGTACATGAAGCTTGTCAAAGGACTTGCACAGCCTAATCCATTGAATGTGATCAAGAATGCATTGATTACAGATTTCAAGAAACCCAAATCAGAATCACAATGTATTATAGAACTGAAAGAAATCAAGCAGAAGGTAGTTGAACCTATTTGGGAATTTGATCAGAGATTCAAGACCTTGACTGGCTGATTTACTTTTTAGATCCTAGATGAGCAGAACAAAGAATGGTTCCTTTCTTCCCTCTTACCACACATTGGAGTTCCTCCGATGCAACATATGATTTCTTCATAAGCTAAGGCATTGGAAATCACCATGAAGTTAGAGTCAACCCCTATGGGAGAATCCAACTCAGGTATGAGTCAAATATTGATTCAAATAACTAGTTTGTCTCTACAGGTTGAAGATATGAAGAAAGACAAGGGAAAGGATAAAAAAGAAGACATCTAGTGTGTCATATGAAAATCATAAGGTCATGACAAGGAACATTGCCCCTTATTTCATGAATACTTGGCCTGTGGAGCTCTGACCCCTTTGAAGCAAGTCACCCTACCCTAGTGCGAGGAATGCATAAATAGACATCGCCCTCTTGAGTGTTATTACATGCAAAAATATGTTCAGACACCAACAAATTTGTATTGCATGTTTTGTAAGTCCATGGGGCATGATGATAGAAATTGTAGGGCTTATGACCTCATGCAAAAAATGTCAACAGACATATACAAAATTCAAGGTGAAGTACAACAATAAAGAAACACTACGTAGTATAACTCCTCTGGGAGAGGAAACTTCAATCCTCGCGGTGGATTCAGAGGATGAGGAAGAGGAGGAGGTATGGGTCAAGGCCAAGGATAGATCATTTGTTACAACTGCACACAACCAGGACACCTAGTAAGGGACTATCAAAACCCTTGCACTACTTGCATCTACTGCAGTTCCTTCGAACACATTATAGAATATTGTCTTGTGCTGCTAGCTAAACTTCAGGAAAGACGAGGACCTCAGCAGAACTCGTGAGTGAAACTGATAAATGTTGAACCTTATGGAGAATACCCTAGAGTCATTGTTATCACTAGAGGAGTCTTTGTTATAGGAGAAGATAGATTGACCGAATGAAAGATTACAGAAGAATCAGGAGTCAAGAAAGCTACAGAGAAGACCCAAACCTTTGATGCAAAGAAAGAAAGACAAATATTTGAGGAGGCAAGAAATGAGTTCAAAGTAGACTAAGGTTCTTCATCAAATACATGGCTAGAAGTAAGAGAATATGGGATGCCTGTAGCATTCAATCAGTCTTCCTCGCCACAGGAAGGAAAAGAGGTAAGCAATCTCATGGAATTTTTACATACTTGTATTAATTTGATTTAGGATGAGAGCGTTCTACAAGAGCTACAAAATTTGATCAGACAGTATGAGCTAGGAAATATAGATCCCTTACTAAATAGGGAAGTACATAAAATAACTAAAAAGAGAAGGACAAATAAGGAATTACACTTGAATTCTCAAATAGGATAATATGATATAGATTATGTGTTCCTCAACTTAGTGTCGGAAGTCAATGTCATGAAAAAGCAAACCTAGGCACTAATGGGAAAAATGAAGTTGATCTACTCCCCTATCAGGCTTAGGATGGCTAATGAGCAAGAAGTAATCCCCTTTGGAAGATTGGAACATGTCCATGTGGACATCTATGAAGTAAGAACATTTGCATATTTTAAGGTAATTGAGATAGTTGATGACAACTTCCCTTGCCCTATGTTGTTAGGAATTGATTGGGATTTCAATAATTCCATTGTGGTTGATTTAAAGAAAAGAAAAATGAATTTTGAAAGAGATGGCCTTAGGGTCATTGCACAAAAAGGGGAAGATTCACTATGCACCAGAGATTCACAGGATCATTGACAAACACAGTAAGGTGTTTGGACCTATTTCACCAGGTGTGCCACCTGATAGGGGATTTGCGCATATCATTAAGTTAGAGGAAGAAGAAAAATCAATCATCACCATGCCTTATAGACACCCAATTAAGTACAAGGATGAAATAGAGAAGGCGATCAAATAGCTCTTGGATATGGGGCACATTAGGCCAAGTTCCTTCCCTTTTGCCTCTTCAGTGGTGTTGGTCAAGAATAAGGATGTAACCATGTGCATGTGCATTGACTTCAATGAACTAAAAAAGAAAACAATCAAAAATAGGTATACCATACAAAGGATTGACGAGTTACTGGATGAGCTTCATGGGGTTATCTATTTCACCAAAATTGACCCGCACTCTAGCTACCATCAAATCACGATGAGGGAGGACATCCCAAAAACTACTTTCAGGTGTCACTATGACCACTATGAGTTATTACTGGTGCCATTTGGCTTAAACAATGCCCTCTCCATGTTCGAATCATGTATGAACCATGTATTCAACAAACAGTTAAGGAAGCATCTTCTTGTTTTCGTTGATGACTTGCTAATATATAGCAAGATGTGGGAGGAACACCTTTAGCATGTGGAGTAGATATTGACTGTCATGTAGGATCAATCATTGTATTCCAAGGCGTCCAAATGTGAATTTGGAATGACAAAGGTCCTCTACTTGGGACATATTATTGGGGTTAAAGGAGTACAGGTACATGAGAAGACAATTCATGCCATAGTTGAATGGCCCACGCCCAAAACCCTTACAAAGTTGAGGGGATTTATGGGTATCTACAACTATTACAGGAGATTCTTCAAAGGGTTATCCTAATTTTGTGCACCCTTGACCAATCTAACAAAGAAATGAGCCTTCAGATGGAGTGAAGAGGCCCAAGACACCTTTGACAGGATGAAGAAAGTAATGAGCATGTGCCTTGTGTTAGCACTACCATATTTCGGCCAACCTTTCAACTTGGACTGTGATGCCTCTAGAGAAGGCATTATGGTCGTATTGATGCAGAATAGGAACCCTCTTTCCTATGAGAGCCAAAAGCTTAGGGGTCCTAAGTTACTTTACATTATCTATGAAAAAGAGATTTTGGCTATCATGCACGCCTTGGCCAAATTTCGAAAATACTTAGTCAGTGCTAGATTTATGCTAAAATCATATCACAATAGCCTTAAGTACTTCTTGGAGTAGAGATGAAAGACAACAGAAGTGGGTCAGTAAGATACATGCCTATGACTTTGACATTGAATTCATCAAAGGGAAAAACAACATAGTGGCAAATGCATTATCCAAGAGGCCATCAGTCTATGACATGACATATGTATTAGTTGATTAAAAGGACCACCTTTTGATGGAATACTGAAAAAATCAGTTCTCTTGTCAGATGATAGATGGATGGGTACAGGATGATAACTTCAGGGTCATAGAGGGCATCATCTCCTACAAGGCCTGAATATTTTTGGTTCCTGAATCAACCTTCAAGGCCAAGATACTACAAGCTTGTCATGACTCACCAGTGGCAGGGCACCAAGGGATTGGGAAGACTTACAGGAAGGTAAGGTAGAGGTTCTCATGGAAGGGCCTCAAGGAGGATGTGATGAGCCACATCAAGGAGTGTACTACTTGTCAAGAGAATAAGGATGAGCACACTCATCCAGCGGGACTGTTGCAACCTTTACCCATGTCTGAGCATAAATGGGAGAGTATATATGTTTGCCCCTGGTTATGAAAGTAAGCGAAGATCAAGGAAGAAAAGGAAAAATATGAACTATGCAGAGTGTTAGAATATAATGGATTGTGTGCTCATTTTACAACGACAATACCCTCGTCTCCCAAGCACAGGACGAAGCCTCCCTCCGAGCACCTTGACCTTGACTGAGAAGAGAATTATGACTGCAATCTATAGCCAAGAGAGGCTAAATGCACCAAGCAAAAGAATAGAAGAAAAACTGAACAGATGATCCCACCCAAAACTAGCGCACCATTTTCTCCAGAGACCTGCGTACAAAATTGCCAACTGCAGTGCGCACAACTGGCTCTGCAATTCTGAGAGTGTGTAATAATGAAACTGGCGCCCTGTATTTATAGTGGACTAGCCATTCTAACTGGGGCCGACCTGACCAGTCTAACTGGGCCGACTTCTCTTTCTGAGCATCAATAAATTCAATATAAATATATTTGTTCAGCCGACAACCTGTCTAGGGTTTCTTTAATTCTTTGCTTCCTTCTGGAGGATTCTAATCTCGTCATAGGTCATCATAGAGGTTCATACCTCTCGAATCTACCATAATATTAACACTCCCTCCTAGCTAGGGAGGTATGGTCTTGAGCACAACAGACCATTCAACTGGTAGCACCACAAGACCCTATCATTATTATCTGACTGGATAATCTCCTACGACAACTGGTACAATATCAATTTATAGAACACACCTGTGTCTATTCCAGTAGTACACAACTACTCAGACTTTGTGAAACACATTCACAAACTGTCCTTCATAACAAATAGCAACCTACATATAAACAATGTTATGATAAAACTGTATCATCTGGGCCAATCTTTCACTCATGTCTGTGAGATCTGAAAGAATGTCTGCCACCATAGTAGTCTTCATCTGCATAAAAACAATGTTATGATAAAAACTGAAACATCTGGGCCAATATTTCACTCATGTCTGTGAGATCTGAAAGAGTGTCTTCCCTCAGTATATAATATCAACAACAATCATCTGGGCCAATCTTTCACTCACATCTGTGAGATCTGAAAGAATGTCTACCCTCAACATAGAATATCAATAATAGGCTATCTGCCCCATTCTTCTCAACCAAGGAAGAAGGATTGTTTCTGATTTCTGAACCTGGACCATTTCCCACTCTGGGCCATTCTTCTGACACTAAACAAAGTGTAACCTGGAAAGAATGAGTCCGCCCTCGATAAATGCTTGGACCATTCCTTACCCTGGACCATTCCTCCGACACTAAACAAAGTGTAACCTAGAGAGAATGAGTCTGCCCTAAGGAATGACTATCCTAGACTATTCCCCACCCTGGGCCATTCCTATGACACCAAACAAGGTGTAGCCTGGAGAGAATGAGTCTTCCCTCGAGGAATAACTGTCCCTGATTGCTGAGCCTAGACTACTCCCCACCCTAGGCCATTCCTCTAACACCAAACAAGGTGTAGCCTGGAGCGAATGAGTCTGCCCTCGAGGAGTAACTGTCTGGACCATTCCCCACCCTAGGCCATTCCTCTGACACTAAAAAAAGTGTATCCTGGAAAGAATGAGTCTACCCTCGAGGAGTGTTTTTCCTGTATCAACCTCCAAATGGACGATTCTTCGAAACTACTCACAACTATGAACTTCGAAAGAATCACTGCCCGGTGAGGCGGACCATTCTACTTGACCACTACTCAGAGTGACTTCCAAGAAGAATGACTATCCTAGACCACTCCCCATAAATGGGAAGTTGTTGTCTATGATACATCAGCAATCAGTCTGCCTCCCATGTTAACTATAATGGGAAGCCACTGTCAGTCAGAAATCTCAATTCACTTTCCGAACTTGAAAGCTTCTGTCCAATCTGGACTTTTACAAAAATAAATAACATTTCAATTCTCCCTCTTAACTGGAGATTTATTTTAATCACAGAAATAAATATTTTTGCGTACCTTCTTTATCCTGGAGAGTCTTCCCTTTCATCTAAGGGAGTTATTTCCGCAATCCCCATCTTCTCTCGGAAATATGCAAACTTGATTCTGGAAAGAGGCTTTGTCAGGATATCTGTTGTCTGCTCATCAGTGGGGATATACTCGAGCTTTACCTCTCCTTCCTGGACTTTATCTTAGATAAAGTAGTATTTGATCTCAATATTCTTCGACCTTTCATGGAATACTAGATGCTTGGATAATCTTATACAACTCTAATTATCACAATATATAGGGGTCGATTCTGGAGTCTGATCAAATAAATCGGATATTAACTTCCTTAGCCATACTGCCTCTGTGCATGCTTCACAAGCTGCCATATACTTTTCTTATGTTGTACTAAGTGCGACAGACTTTTGCTTCCTGCTGCTCCAAGATATCATAGCAGAGCCCAAGCTGAAACACATACCTAAAGTACTCTTTTTGTCTTCTGCACTTCCTGCCCAATCAGATTCTGTGAATCCATGAAGTTGAATATTGCTGGATGCGGTATATCTTAAACCATAGTTTATTGTCCCACGAATGTATCTTAAGACATTCTTTGCAGCTATCCAATGCTCTTGTCTTGGTTCCACCTGAAACTGACTTAATGTATTTACAACAAAGCAAATGTCTGGTCGAGTATTTACCA
>ML789065.1:641971-675261 GCA_009831015.1 Picea engelmannii | reverse complement strand
CACTAAATGATTAGAGATTCTTCACCTGTTATGAATAGATCATCAACATATAACGGTAGAATTACAGGTGCATTGTCCACGACTTTGTAGTAAAGGTTTGGATCTTCATGACTCTTGGAAAAGCCAAGTCTGGTTAGATAACTGTCCATCCTGGCATACCAAGCCCTTGGAGCTTGCTTGAGTCCATATAGAGCTTTCTTCAGTATGAAAACATGAGTGTCTTTGGAGTGTACCTCGAATCCTTGAGGTTGTTCAATATATACTTCTTCTTCGATGGCTCCATTGAGAAAGGCTATCTTTACATCCATCTGGTGTAGATTCCATCCCATGGAAGCGACAAGAGATATAATAGTTCTGATGGACGTATATCTTGCCACCGGGGCAAAGGTTTCATCATAGTCTTCTCCTTCCTTATGGGAGAACCCTCTGGCCATGAATCATGCCTTATATTTATCCACGCTTCCATCTGCTGCATGTTTGATCTTGTATACCCATTTTGAAGTTACAACTGATTTTTCTTTAGGTCTGGGTACAATTTCCCATACTTCATTTCTCATAATGGACTGGTGTTCTTCCGCCATAGCTTCTTTCCATTTTTCCTTTTTAGCTTCTTCTTCAAATGTAGTAGGTTCTTCATCTAGGAGCTTTGTCATGTATGATGCATAACTAGAGAATCTTTTCGGTCTTTTGGTATTCCTGGATGTTCCTTCTAGAACCTTGATTCTTTCTGTGTCTTGTAAGGTGGCTTCAAGCCAAGATGGTATTTTCTTGTTCTTTGGCATATTATCTGGATTAGCATTCTCGCATATCTCCATAGGATGATCAGGTTGATCTATTTCATTATTTTCACCTTCTGTGTTTTCTTCATTTAGTTCTTCAATTTCTTCTTCTTATTCTATAGTTTCTTCAATAGATTTTCTGAAGGCCATTCTTTCATTGAATGTTACATATCTTATTACTTCTATCTTGTGATGATCTGGAATATATATTCTGTAGGCTTTGGATGAATCACTATATCCTACAAATATCCCCTTCTTTCTTGAGGATTCTAGTTTATTTCTTTTATCTTTGGGAATATGAGAATAAATTTGACATCCAAATATTCTTAAGTTTTCTACGTTAGGTTTCTTACCCGAGAATGCTTCTTCTGGTGTCATGTCCTTCAATATGAGATGAGGGCTTCTATTCTACACATATATGGCCGTCATTGCTGCTTCTCCCTATAGAAACATGGATAGATCTTGATCGTTCAATAGGGCTTTTACTGTTTCTTCGATAGATCTGTTCTTTCTTTTTGCTACACCGTTTTGTTGAGGATTATGCGGAACAATTAGCTCCCTCCTAATCCCTGCTGATTTGCAGAATGCAATGAACTCCTTCGAGGTATATTCTCCTCCCTTATCTGTTCTTAATGTCTTGATCTTATTGTTTTTAAGGTTCTCTATTTCTGCCTTGAATTATTGAAACTTGCTGAATACTTCATCTTTTGACTTCAATAGATACAGCCACGTCTTCCTTGAATAGTCATCTATGAATGTTATGTAGTAGAGTGCTCCTCTTAAATATTTGACTGGCATTGGACTGCAAACATTTGAGTGTATTAGATCTAGGGTTTCCTTAGATCTGTTGTTGTTGCTTGGGAATGGTTTCTTAATGTTCTTCCCAAGGGCACATCCCTTGCAAATTCCCTCGTGTGTAGACTTCAATTCTGGTATCCCTTCGACCATCTTCCCAAGGAAAGGTAATGCTTGATAATTGATATGAGCATACCTTCTATGCCAAAGCTCATTAGGGTTGAATTTATCATGTACTAGGGCTTCTTCATTTTGTTCTAGTAGTCTGTATAGATTCCCCTCACGTCTTCCAATAACCCTAGCATCTTCTATGCTGGAATCTTTATGCCATGATAACACCTTTTCATCTATGAAGGCTATTTGGTTTCCTTTGTCTTCTAAACATGATATTGATACAAGATTCTTTTCTAAACTAGGTACATATAGAACATTGCTTAAGTGAACATGATTACAAGATTGCAATTTGATGAAGCTTGTCCAAATCCTTCGACGGGGTAGGTGCTTTTGTCTCCAAGCTCCACTTTGTACGATGTCTTTCTTTCATATAGATATGAAAGTCTATCTTGATCTCCCATCATGTGCCTGGAAGCTCCACTATCAATTATCCACATATCGTCTTCAATTGTCCCGGTAAGTGCTAAGTAATGTAAGAGACTGATTGTTTCGCACATGTCTTCGGTTGACTGATAACTGGTCATGCCTTGATCCAAAACTTCAACTGTGTATTTTCTCTCTTCTGAGAAAGTCAATAGGTGCACTGAGTTAGGGCGCATCTGTATCTCTTCTCCTTAAGCGAGATGCTCCATCACAAGGTGCCGGATCTGAGAATTAGGGTTTCTGCAACTGCTACTACTAGTAATCCTAGCTGCAGTTCTTTGGAAGTTGCTCTTGCTAGTAACCCTAGCGACAGTTCCTTAATGAGCTCAATACCTAGTGGTTATGTTTCCTTCTAGCGTTTTAGGTTGACTGAAGGGTGTGTGGGCCCATAACCTGTTAGAATATAATGGATTGTGTGCTCGTTTTACCACGACGATACCCTCGTCTCCCAACCACAGGTCGAAGCCTCCCTCTGAGCACCTTGACCTTGACCGAGAAGAGAATTCTGGCTGCAATCTATAGCCAAGAGAGGCTAAATGCACCAAGAAAAAGAATAGAAACAAAACTGAACAGATGATCCCACCCAAAACTAGCGCACCACTTTCTCCAGAGACCTGCGCACAAAACTTCCAACTGTAGTGCGCACAACTGGCTCTGCAATTCTGAGAGTGTGTAATAATGAAACTGGCGCCCTATATTTATAGTGGACTGGCTAGTCTAACTGGGGCCAACCTAACCAGTCTAACTGATCCGACTTCTCTTTCTGGGCATCAATAAATTCAATATAAATATATTTGTTCAACCGACAACCTGTCCAGGGTTTTCTTTAATTCTTTGCTTCCTTCCAGAGGATTCTAATCTCGTCATAGGTCATCATAGAGGTTCATACCTCCCGAAGCTACCATAATATTAACACAGATGACACAATGACTGCTACTAGGTTTAAGTGAGAAAAAGAGAAGAAAATATGGAGCGATGTAAAAGGGATGAGGAGAACAAGGATGATAGATCAACAAGGAAGAAGGATCGTGGACAACTCAGCAAGAGAAAAAATCCACCGTTGGATGCTTTGGAGCACTGTGCAAGAAGGAAGGAAAGATAGGATGGTGAAGCCCTAAAAATGCAGGTCAAGTTGACCGAGGTTTCTAGACACCTAGGTTTTTGGTATCTAGGGTTTTGACACCTAGGTTTCAACCTATGGATGTTGGTGAGGAATTGTAATGTATAACTAGAGGTCTAAAGGATCTGGGATGGGTTGGTGTCAAGGTGGTGTTATGATTATGGTGGTTGTCTCTGTCATTATGTGATTGAGTGAGAAATATTATGTGAGGGAGAAGTGTTGAGTACGAGAGCATTCTGTACTATAAGATCTTTAGTTGGGTGTGAAGATAAACCCTCCAGCTAGGTGCACAGAGAGGGGAGAGATAAAGAGGAGGAGAAAGAAAATCTTCTAGCTGAGAGTGTAGACAAGAACTGTATGCTTCACCTTAATATGTTATAAGGCACAGTTTTGTGGATGTAGCCCTAGAGAGAGGGTGAACCACATATACCTTGTGTTGTGTGTGATTGATGTTATGCTATTTTCCCTTTGATATATTGTTATTTCATTATTGTGTTAGATTTGATAGATAGTTTTGCAAAGTAGAGTTAAAGCATAGTTCTGTGGATGTATCCCTAGAGAGAGGGTGAACCACGTATACCTTGTGTTGCGTGTGATTGATGCTATGCTATTTTCCCTTTGATATATTGTTATTTCATTACTGTGTTAGATCTGATAGATAGTTGTGTGGAGTAGAGTTAAACTAGTCAGAGATATATAAATGTTGTGTCGTTCTAGTACTAGATCCACTTGGTATTCCCCTTGGTTGTAGACATCTCTATCCTGCAACCCCCCCATAGATTCTTCGGGTGAGACTACATCTGCTTTGTAGGTGTTTCCAAAAGGGCTGGTAGTTAGGGCTTGTTGGTGCGCTCTTGGAGCCGAACCTTGGGTCTGCCACTTTGCCAACAAATGGTTCCATTCCATGACATTAATCTTCTTGAGGGAATGTCAAGGTGGTTCCCATCAAATATAGATATTCATAAGTGGATAAAGGATCAAGAAGAGGACTTTGTTGAAGCCCAAAAAAAGAACACTAATTTTAGTACAGAGGATTGGTTAGGAAGATATATCTTTTCTAATATACATGAGATTTCTTTGGAGGAATCCATCAGGAGCTATACGTGTGGTTTGCTAGGTTAGAAGATACCCAGTTTGAGGTTATATCTAGGACACATGTGGTATGGACGTTGACGCTAATCAAGAAGGTCAAGAGAGTTGATAACACTGTGTCAAGAGAATTAGATCACTGGTTTGATAGCACCATTGGAGGGTAGATCACCGAGTTTGTTGTTGATAGAGTAGAGTCATATAGCCAATCCAAGAGATATTTCTTGAAGGACCTAGAGGAAAATTTTTACATTTTCTGAGGTTGAGGATCAAGATGCTATTACATGAGAAGAACATCTTGAGGATACAGTAGATTGGTCAGATCTGGAAAATATAATCTTTATGAATTCAGACAGTGACATCGACATAGAGGCTGGACATACATGCAGTGGGAAAGAGTTTAGAGAAGCTCATATTGCAAACCTTTTTAAGCGTAACTATGGGGATGAGGGTTTCTATAGAGGATAAGAGGTAGATCTAACAGATGAAGAGCACTCAGAACCCGTTAGGGTGAAGGAAGGAAAAACTGAAGAGCCTCGCCGAGAAGAGCCAGAAGCCTCAATAACTGTACAAACTGTTGAAGTGAGTACTATTATCCCTCATGTTGATTCAATAGCATTAAGCAATCAGAGTAATCCAATCCACCAGAGTGTTCAGAGAACTGTAACTAGTAGTCCACCACATACTCAGTCAGAAACCCTAGGAAGTTCCATGGCAGATGAGATGAGGCTCGCTATTTTTAGGGGAGATGGATCTGGAGATCCTCATCAGCACTGGTTCCTATGTGAAGTCATATGGAATATTAAAAATGTGATCGATGAAGATGTTAAAAGAAATCAGTTTAGCATTACCCTAAGGAATCTTGCACTGAGTTGGTACATGAAGCTTGTCCAGGGACTTTCACATCCTAAGACACTGAATGAGATCAATAATGCATTGATTGCAGAGTTCAGGAAACCCAAATCAGAATCACAATGTATTATAGAGCTAAAAGAGATCAAACAAAAGGTAGTTGAACCTATTTGGGAATTCGATCAGAGATTCAAGACCTTGGCTGGCCAATTGACTTTTCATATCCCAGATGAGTAGAACAAAGAATGGTTCATTGTTTCCCTCTTACCACACATCATAGTTCCTCTAATCCAACAAAATATCGCTTCATAGGCTAAGGCAGTGGAAATCACCATGAAGTTAGATTCAACCCCTATGGGAGAATCCAGCTCAGGTATGAGTCAAATATTGAGTCAACTAACTAGTTTGTCTCTACAGGCCAAAGATATGAAGAAAGACAAGGGAAAGGATAAAAGAGAAGACATCTGGTGTGTCATATGAAAATCAAAAGGCGATGACAAGGAACACTGCCCCTTATTTCATGAATACTTGGCCTCTGGAGCTCCGAGCCCTTTGAAGCAAGTCACCCTACCCTAGTGCAAGGAATGCAGAAATAGACATCGCTCTGGTGAGTGATATTAAATGAAAAAATATGTTCAAACACCCACAAATTTGTATTTCATGTTCTGTAAGGTCGTGGGGCATGATAATAGAGATTGTAGGGATTATGACCTCATGCAAAAAAGGTCAAGAGACATATATAAAATTCAAGGAGAAGTACAACAAGAAGGAAACACTATGTAGTATAACTCCCCTATGAGAGGAAACTTCAATCCTCATGGTCGATTCAAAGGACGAGGACGAGGAGGAGGTATGGGTCGAGGCTGAGGAGAGATCATTTGTTAAAACTTTTCACAACCAGGACACCTAGGAAGGGACTGTCAGAACCCTTGCACTACTTGCAGCTACTGCAGTTCCTTCGAACACATTATAGAAGATTGTCTTGTGCTGCTAGCTAATCTTCAGGAAAGACGAGGACATCAGAAGATCCCGCAAGTGCAACTCATATATGATGATTCTCACGGATGAGAGCATTGTACAAGAGATACAAAATTTAATCAAACTTTATGAGCTAGGAAAGATACATCCCTTACTGAATAGGGCAGTACATCAAATCACTAAAAAGAGAAGGACAAATAAGGAATTACACTTGAATGCTCAAACATGAGAATATGATATAGATTATGTAGTCCTCGAGTTAGGGTCATAGGTTAATGTCTTGACGAAGAAAACTTGGGCACTGATGGAAAAACCAAAGTTGATATACTCCCCTATTAGGCTTATGATGGCTAATCAACAGGCAATAATCCCCTTTGGAAGATTGGAAGATGTCCCTGTGGACATCGATGGAGTAAGAACGTTTGTATATTTTGAGGTAATTGAGATAGTTGATGAGAATTTCCCTTACCTTGCACTGTTAGGAATTGATTTGGCTTTCAATAATTCCGCTATGGCTGATTTAAAGAAAAGACAAATGACTTTTGAAATAGATGGTATTATGGTCATTGCACCTTTGGATCCATATGAAGGTCAACGATACATAGAACCTATCAGAGAAGAAGACCGCACATATGAACTAGAAAACATATACAAATTAACAACCAGGCAACATGATTACATTAATCCTACGACCAATGAAAACCTCATTTGGTTAAGTGGTAGCGCATGCTCATCAGATTCAAAAGAAGCACTGGAGAACTAGGAGAACAATATGTATGAAGTATCTACAAGGAGATGTGATAGATTAACCTGAGAAGTTTGCTGGATCGGCACAATAGTAAGTAACTTGCCCACTTTTGATGGTCTGAATCCTTTAGAAACCTTCTTGTCAGAATTCTAAGAAAGTGTACCAATGCAACAAAGATTGTTGGCAATGGATGAGGCCTTGATAGAAACACCAACAATATGGTGGGGAACACACAAAAACATCATTACAGAATGGGTACAATGTCGTACCCTGATGACCACACGGTTCTTAGCACACGTAGAAGGCTATGAAGTTCTCTTCATGGTCGAAGCTACCCAAAGGACCATGTGAAAAGTTGTGAGGAAGCCTAGAGAACCATTCCTCAAGAGAAGCGAGTGCACAAATTCATTAATACACTAGAAACAACCCCTATCAACTGGTACCTTCAAGTGGAGTTGCGGATCATCACTGCAGATTGGGAAGGTATGACTTAGAAATTTGTAACCACCTTCTTATTTGATAGTCAATATCCTTCAGTAGATCAAGTTTTATAGATTGTAAGACAAAAAGTATTTGAGGAGGCCTCTAGCCCCCCTTTAGAACAATAAGAGGACGAATGGACTATGCCTCTCCAGAAACTACAATGTTGTTACAACATTAATGTTGATGAAGACAATGATCCTAGGAAGGTGAAAATTGCCGAAACAAAAGGCCAAAGAGATGGCCAAGGACCAGAAGTTGAGCTACCATTCATTGGAAAGCCGATCAAGATTAATAAGATCAATATTGGAACAGATAAAACGACAAATCTTGCATATGTTGCGGATTATTGGGATGTTTCTACTATTGACAAAATAATAGAGTTACTGCATGAATATCAGGACTTATTTCCAACCAATTTCACTTATATGAAGGGAATTAAAGGGCCTATGGGAGAGATGAGGATCCCTTTGAAACCATATGGAAGACCAGTCAAATAGAGACCCTACAAATGGAACCCTAAGTATAAGGAGAAAGTGAATATTGAGCTCGACAGAATGCTAGAAGCA
Source organism: Picea engelmannii (assembly GCA_009831015.1). NCBI lineage: Eukaryota > Viridiplantae > Streptophyta > Pinopsida > Pinales > Pinaceae > Picea > Picea engelmannii. Next base: position 667,254 of record ML789065.1, on the reverse strand, counting down.
GGAATTATAGAACCTGTCGAAGAGTCAGAGTGGATTAGCCCTATGGTGGTGGAAGACAAGAAGACATGAGAGATCAAGATATATGTAGATCTCAGGAAGATGAATGATGCATGTTTTCACGATCCATTCCCTACGTCATTCACTGATGAATTGTTAGATAATGTGGGAGGCCAGGAGGTATATTCTTTTACAGATGGATTTTCAGGATACCATCATATATGGATTTCCAAGGAAGATTGACATAAGACCACGTTTGCAAAATAATGTTGATCCTACCAACATATATTGATGCCATTTGGATTAAAGAATGCCCCTTTTTCTAGGGTCGCGGTCAAAGCATTCAAGGAATTTCTACATAAATGTTTAGAAGCATATTTTGATGATTCGACTATTTTTAGTTTATTGAAAAATCATATTGAATGTCTAAGATTAATGTTGGAAAAATGTAGGCAGTGTCAAATTACCTTGAATCTGAAGAAGTGGATCTTCTTTTCACCATTTGGAGTGTTGTTAGGTCATATTGTATGCAAGCAGGGATTGTTGGTAGATCCATCTAAAATTGATATTATAGTTTATTTAACCCCTCCTACTTTAGTCAAACAGCTGTGCACTGCATTGGGACATACTGGATATTACAAGAAGTTCATTAAAGGATATGCCCAGATTACAACACATATGGAGAACCTTTTGAAGAAAGAATGCCAGTTTAGTTGGACAGAAGAATGCCAACAGAGCTTCGACACACTGAAACAAAAAATGGTTACTACTCCCATTTTGTTTTTTCGATATTGGAGCAAGGAATTTCATGTGCATGTTGATGCATCTTCCATTACATTCAGAGCTTTGTTAGCACAACCTGGTGACAAAGATATTGACCAGTCATTATCATTTTCTAGTAGGAAGCTATAACAATTGATATTAATTACACCACCACTGAGAGAGAAGGATTAGCCATGATGTATGTGCTGCAGAAATTTCACCACTACTTGTTGGGAGGACACTTTAAAATGTTTACTAATCACTCCACACTGAAATACCTAGTCAACAAGCCAATGTTGGGGGGGGAGAATATGCATATGGCTTCTTCTATTTCAATAATATGATTTTGAGATCGTAGTTAAGCCAGGAAAGATGAACAAAGGTCATGACCACTTGTCAAGGTTGGAACCTGGAGAAGAGCCAACCAGTTTGGAGGATACATTGTTGGATGCATAGTTACTGACCATTAGAAATTTTGATGACCACTTCGCATAGATAGTCCAGTTCTTGTCAATAGGAATGGAATCTAGTGAGTATACAATTCCCTAGAAGAAACAACTAGTAGTGCGCGTTGCCGGATTTTCACCTATAGTTGGACAACTATAAAAGATAGGACCTAAAGAGATATTGAGAAGGTGTGTAATAAAGGAAGAGTGACCATTGATCCTCACAGAAGCTCATGAAGGCATCGCATGAGGACATTACGCAGGGAAAGCAACTGCGTAGAAGGTTATTAGAGCTGGCCTTTGGTGGCCTACCTCACAAGAAGATGCCATGGACTATTATAAAGCCTGCGATGTATGCCAAAGATTTGGGAAACCATCCAGAAGAGATGAAATTCCATTATCACCACAAATGACCCTACAAGCATTTGAGAAATGGGATATTGACTTCGTGGGATCTATAAACCCACCAGGGAAGCGCAGAGGATAAAGGTACATAATTACTGTGACAAAGTACTTGACTAGATGGGCCGAAGCAAGAGAAGTTAAGGACTATAGTGCAACAACAACTGCACTCTTCATATTTTATGGAATCATAACTGGATTTGGATGCAAAAAGATCCTCATGAGCGATCAAGGCACACATTTCATAAATAAAACAGTTGAAGCCTCGATTGAGGAATTTGCAGTCCACCATCAGAAGAACATGCCTTACCATCCCCAAGAAAATGGGACAGTGGAAGCATTCAACATGATCTTGGAGACAACGACAACGAAGATTTTCAGTGTGAATAGGGATGTTGGGATTTAAGAGTACCAGCAGTACTGTGGGCCTATAGAACCACTTGCAAGAAACTAATAATGCAGACCCCTTTCAAGTTGGTGTATGGTATCAAAATCGTTGTCCCAATGGAATATTTGGTACCAAGCCTAAGAATTGACGCCTTTGTAGATATGGATGATACTGACAATGTTCGAGAGAGGATTTCCCAGTTGGTTGAACTAGAAGAAGAAAAATATATTCCATCAGCAGGTACAGAAGGAAAGAGATAAGGCCTATCATGGCAGGCACATCAAGAAGAAGGAATTTAAACAAGGTGATCTAGTACTAGTATATGATCTAGTACTAGTTCATAAAACACCATGGGAAGTTTAGAATGCAATGGCTCAGGCCATATGAGATCGCCTATGTTATAGAAGGAGGACCTGCACAATTGAAGACTTTGAATGGAGAATGGAAGGAAGGCTTAGTGAATGGGAGTCGACTGAAGTTGTACTATGACAACTAGTTGCCTCACAAATCTCAGTAAAAGCATAAGGAAAAGGGTCTAGGTACTAGGTGCAGTTGAAACTAGGTACCAGACACAGAAAACACAGTCTACATAGGGAATGAGAGAAAACAGAGGCACACGTATCTATCTTATATACATGCATGCAAACACTGATATTATGATGGATTAAATAAATTTTCAATTTTGCAAGTATTTTTAGTTATTCACAATTCACATGCAATAACCTCATAATTTATGAACTTAACTTGCAATCTCATTGTTTAACGGATTCAACCTTCACAATGTTCATTTTCAGTTTCAACACTTTGAAAAAGCTACAAGCACTCAAACACACTTCAACACTTTACTCATAGGTTTAATAATTAATTTATTAGACTTAATACGACACCATTACCAACCATATTTACCATTTAAAATAGGGTCAGAGGAAGGAAACAGAACAATCTAGGTCGGGGATGGTCTCGTGGCGCACGACATCCTTTTTGGGAGTACTCTAGTCTTAAGAATGACCTGTGGAGCTAGGTTGGGCCTCATTGCCTAACTTCTTGAGAACCCAAGAGTCACTTGGTAATTGGGGGAGGAAAGTATTGGGTTGACACTTAGACATGACTAAAATAAATCTCACTTAACCACCTAATTTAATCCTTGGTATAAAACATTGGCAATTTAATTTCACACTTGTAAGCACACTGATCTCATTATATTTATTTTACATGCAACTCATCTTATGTGTTGTGGCATAATTATCTAAGTTTTTACATCTACCATCTGGAACAAATTAATTTTCAATATTTTCATCTTAATCATTGTTCCTGTGTTTGTGGTGTGATCCTTCAAGAAGTTGTGCATCCACCTGGAGGCACTCTTTTCACTGGGTCTTGAGTGATTTTTGTCTTTATGCCATTGATAAGCAATCCAATAGAGTAAGATATATTGTGATCATGCTTGGCTTGATGTGTTGATGGTTATTTCATCTTGATTATCTTTATTTACTGCACATGCAAGCAACTGGTTAGTCATTTTCTTAATATCTTGTATTTAGTGTATATAGTTTAGCCTTGTTGTAATCTTAGACATTCTTTATTGTAATCATTGTATCTATCTATTGTAATCTTAGATATTCTTTCTATGTATTTGTGTCTAGTTGTATCTATCTTGTTGTAACATTTTTAAACTTGTAACTATCTTGTAACTAATCTCCCCTTAACTTAGTTGACCCCTTGCCCAATCTTAGACACTAGTCTTAGTTGTGTTAGGAAAGGTCTGACTATTCATACTTAATTGTTGCACCCTGCATTTTCTGTTTAACATCATAGGCTAGATTCCCCCTGATCTTTTAACGAATTAAAACCAACTCCTAAAACATTAAAATCTAAATCTCATCTAGTAACTAGGGTCTACCCCCCTTGGCTTACCTAGGAGTTAGCCTAGACTGAAGAGGTTGAAGTCAAAGTGACAGTGTGGAATTTGAACCTAGGAATTGTGCCTCCAAGGACACACTAAGTGATCAGTAATTAGCTCACGTTTGCAAGTGTGTTTAAGGATGGCAAAATGTTGTTGATCAGAATGTCTGCAAACTAGATGTTCTTGTAGTCATCAATGTATGTACCAGCATTGGGAAGGCTAAAAGTCAGGAGGATGCACTGGAGAAATGTTATGTAGAGATGGTTTTAGAAGTTTTCAATGATGTTGACTATGATTGTGATGTTTATAAAGCAGATGATGAAATTGTCACTTGTACTTGAAATATTTCAAAATGGTTTGGAAAGAAGGAAGGCATTTAATGGTCCAGCTATAATTCCAACGTCCCTATGCAAAGCGCCATGAAAAGTACATATACCAATCAGGACCAGGATGAATTTCAACCCAATGATATGCCTAGGTTTGTTTTAATCTCATAAGCGATGGATAAGTCAACCTACCAACACTCAATTTTCAATGTTTCTTTGTTTTCTATAGCAATCAAACATACGGTTAAGGAGGATTGCATTAATAAAGTATTGAGAATTTGATGATTATGGGATTCTTAAATTTTCTCTGTTATCCCCATTTTGTGGATAACAAAGGATATTATGTCTCGAGGCCCTAAATTTGCAGATATGGAGTGTCGAGAGACTACATGACCAATAGTACCCTTTACATGGATGGAAAACTCACTCACCACCACAGATGGTCACAGATTTGCAGATGGCATCGACCACACTAGATGGATTCCGAAAGGTTGTGGGCCTTGCTCCATGAGGTACAAGTCACTATTATGGTGAGCATCATTTCAATATTTAGGACAATTGAGTATGTCATATATTAGATTGTTCTATATTTCATGATATATTCCTGGAAATTATTCCTTTTGACCTTCTTCACCTGGGTGGTTGACATTGTGTCCTAATAAGTGGTTTTCCTTCTTTGGGCCCATCTTTTCATTCTTTAGCACCTCACTACTGGACAAGATGAAGAGCCAATTGACAGAGTGTAAATAGGGGGGTAAAAGGATTTACGGGTTTTCCTCCATCTTGTGTAGCTTCTTTTTCGAGCGTGTTCCAGGCTTGGGACCTAGAGTTGAGATTCTCTCAAGAGGACCTCATGATCTAGCCATGGCACGGTGGACCGAGGTGATGAGGCGGTAGAGAGGAGGTAGGGTGCCGACACCCTACAACGAGGAGTTTTTGTATAATTAGGAAAAACGTTTTTTGGATGCTGGTTAAGTATTGATTAGAAATTTGTGTGTTGTAGATGTGGGTCCATGACATCTAGAGGGTTTCCCTAGACATCAACGAAGGAACCAGGGAGACAAAGCGGTGGGAGGAGAGTCTGAGAGAGTGTTACAAAATATCCAGGGAAACTTGTTGCGTTTGACACACAAGATACTCGTGGTTTAGGTAGAGGATATACCTGAAGCCATGCGATGAAAGGTGGTTGGTGTACCTAGGGCATGGGTATGACTCTTTCGACGTATTGAAAATGCCATGGTTTGCTACCATGACACACATCTGGCGCCACAGGTGTGGATTTCGTGGGATATTATGATACAGGTTGGATATGTATATGAGGGTGTTAGCCCCATTTTGTACTATAAACACAATATTTTTTGAAACATATAAAAGGGATCTTCATCTTTACTTATATTTTTCAATCTGTACATTGATTAGATGTTTTGTTTGCTTTTAAATATGTGACAAATTCCAATCTAAAACATTGTTAGCATAAGCATCAGATACATAATTAGAACTTCTAGGAATATGATAATATGTAATAAAATCAAAATGTCGTTCTAAGAGACGTACCCATAGGAATCATCTGAGTAAAGAAGGATCACGCATGTGGTAATGATCGTTCGGTAACAGTTGTGCAACTAACACACTACTAACTAGGAATCCAGGCGAACTTCTAATGTACAGATGGAATGTGAGATAACATCATGTAAAAGTTCTATAACACTGCTATATTCAGCCACATTGTTCATGGATGTCCCTAGGCATATGCCTCCTGAAGACACAAATAGACCCTTGGGTGAATAAATCACCCAAGCGGCGGAAGCCAAGTTTCGTATGTGAGGAATGGCCCCATCTGCAAATCCTAAGTAGACTCATGATTCCATTGACATCTGTCAACCAAGTGAAAGCTCGATAAGAAACCCGAAGAAGAAAAAGGAAAATAAATATACACTAAATTACATTAGTATACAAAGGGCTCCGCCTAATCTTGGGGCTCAAGCATAGTATCATTTCAAGTAGAGCCCATTTCTGAGCTCGGCCAACTTATTCCCTTCGCAATCTTCCAACTCATAGGCTCCTTTTTCTAGCACACTTTGCATGATGTAAGGCCCGTGCCACATGGGTTTAAACTTGCCTGCCCCCAATGGTTCTTTGGCTTGATCATACAAGAGGAACTAGTCACCCTCAGTGTACAACTGAGGATAGCTAGACTTATCATATTGAACCACAATGTTTGTTTTCCTCGATAGCCGTAGATGCATCTCGATGCTACTCATCAAGACTCTCTAGGTGTACAAGGCATCATTCAAGATTGAAAGTGTTAGGTAGGAGCATGACTACCCACTTAAGAGAAGGGATTTCACATTCAATGGGTAATATTGACTCCACACCATGTACTAACTAGAAAGGGGAAAATCTGGTGGCAGTCTTGACCGAGGTTCGGTATGCCCAAAGTGCAGAATATAGCATGATGTGTCAGTCAGACTTACTCTGACTGACAGTTTTTTGAAATATGGTTTTGAGAGACTTGTTATCTACTTGTCCATTTGCCTGGGGATAATAAGGAGAAGAGTGACCATGCTTAAACCCCAATTTAGCTGTTATTTATTCCATCATCTCATTGTGAAAGTGAGTTCCATGGTGAGTGACAATCTCACTCGAGATACTGAATCGGGTGATAATCTGTTTGAATATGAAGAAGGTTGCAGTCTTCCCTTCATATTTAATTGTAGGCATGGCCTCGACCCACTTATTAAAGTAGTCGATGACCATGATAATGTGTTCATGCCCCCCATCTTGCAATCAATGAAGTCCACGCCCCACTTAGTGAAGGGACTATCAATAATAACTGGGTGAAGAGGGGATGGATGCGAGAACATTTTCCAAGTGATAGAGGTGACACTTCTTAACCACTTCAATACAATACTTAAATATAGTAGGCCATAAATAACCGGCTCGCAAATTTTTTTGGGATGTCACAAGCCCGGATAAATGACCACCACAAGCCTCATTGTGGAAATCAATTAGGATAGACTCAGCCTCTCCATGAGTTAAGAAACGATGCAAGATATCATCTATTCCTCGGTGATACAAAGTGTCACCGACAATAGTATATTTATTGTCTTGCTATCTTATACACCATCGATCATCTCGTGAGAGCTACTGAGGGAACTTCAAAGTATGAAGATAGAGCACGATGTCTCCATACCGGGGGTCAGACAATGATGTTTTTGTCCGCAAATGAATTGACATGGAAAATGTCCTAATCTAATCGTGGGAAATCACATATCAACTATGAAAAGACTAGGGACTTCTTGGATTTAGCGGAAGTGAATTCGAGATCAAACTCCTACAAAATGACAATCCATTTATTATATTTCCCTCCTATGATATGATATGTGATATGTGTAGTGTAGTGTAGTGTAGTAAAGTTCGACTAAGATAAGAAATAACATGCTTGTGGGGATCGTCATCCTCCTAAACTATAACCATACCAACAGTATCATATTCTAGAGGCTTCAGTAGAGGCGTCGACACTAAAGATTTCTTCAAAGCATCGAAGGACTCCTGGGCTCACTCATCCCAGATAAAAGGGGTTTCCTTCTTCAAAAGATGCATGAAACCTTTAGTGATAGTCACTATAAACCTACAAAGAAAGAGTTGTCTAATTGTGCACGGGGGAGGCAACCGAAGTATTGCACCAACCTTGAGTGGATCTACCATGATCCTAGTCTCAGAAACTAGAAAACCTAACAGAGGACTAGACTAACGCAAAAGATGCATTTATGAGGGTTTAATCAGATCCTATAATAACAACATCTTTCAAAAACAAGTTGAAGGTGGATAATGTGATCCTCTCTCTTTCCAGAGTGAGTAGAAAGATCGTCAAGGTAAGCTTCAAATATGTGCTTAAAATCATGAAACACGAAAGTCATGGCACATTGAAAGGTTGCTTTGGCGTTTCAAAAGTTCCCCAAGGACAAATAAATGTCATCTTGTGTTGATCCTCAGGTTTAATTTGAATTTGATTATATTCTAAAAATCCATCCATGAAAGGAAATACTTTTCTTCCCACACACTTGTCGAGGATATGATCGATGAAAGGTGTGGGGAGGTTGTCTTTCAGACAAGACTTGTTTAGGTCATGGAAATCCATACATACACAGATGGTTCCTTGCTTCTTATATATGGGAATGGAGTTGGATACCCAATATGTTAAAGGAACTGGGTAGATGAAGACAACATCAAGTAGCTTCTCCAACTCTGCCTTAATATCAAAGGCCTTTCGAGGGTTGACAACTCTAAGAAATTTCCAAATAGGTTTAGCATCCGGATACATTTTAATTTTGTGTTCGACAATACGAGGGTCGATCCCTGGAATCTCTTCATAGGACCAAGCAAATACGTCTCAAACCAAACAATTTGCACTGATATTTACAAATTCAACCTTAATAGGGGTATGAGAGATGTCGATCTGAATGGTAGGAGAAATACTCGCCATATTTCCTTCAGCATAAATGGCATGTGTATCTAGTTGAACTACGGTGTGACCGACTATCTCACTCAAGGTATATTGAAAGTCGTCTTGTTCGATTCTTTCAAGCTCTGGTAGAAAATAGGAATGATGATGGATATTATCCCAAGGTTTGTCGGAATAATTCATGGCTTTGATGATGGCTTCATCCGAAGGAAAAGTCCCATCAAGGAAATCATGTGAATAGGACAATGAGGTGGCCCACATGGGCCTAGACACAAGATCCTCCTCGTCCGTCGGTGAGGGAACAAGATCTGGATGGGCAGAAGAGTCAATAACAACTTGATACACAATCTCTGTTGTCGATAATGACATGGCCATCCCAACATGCGAGTGTCCTTCCCAAGACAAATTTGGAGAAGGTAGGGTCCACAGATCATCAAAATAAGACGTACAGAAAGCAATGAACCTCCCAGTCGAGACAGTCCTACCGGACATGGCATAAACTTGATGGTTTGGTGTTGAGAAGTCGAAAGTACCCATAAGGGAAGAAAACATTCCAACACCAATATTCTTGGTTGGCGGTCAATAATTGTCGATAACTAATCAATCATTACAATCTTCCCTTCATGAGGAAAACAAAGAGTATGTAAAACATACGATATGATGACGATCATAGAATAAGTCCAATTGCAACCTAGAAATAGGTTATAATAAAGAGGCGCATCCACTACCTCGACTTCCACCTCTACCATCTTCCCACCTAATTGGACCGAAAAGGAAGGGAGAATACCGTGGGGGAAAAAGGAATGACCATCAAAAGAAGTCAACATGTTAGATGATTTGGAAAGGGTCGGGGAACGAAGAGCTTTCCAAAAAACCAAGACATCACACACATAGCAGTGCCTTCATCAACAACTACACGTTTGATGGTATACTTTGAATAATCCACATGGATTTGGAAAGCCAAATGGTAAGGCAAGCAAGGCTTAACATCTGTGACGTCAAACTTGATAAGCTTCAAGCCACTAGGTTCTAGAGCTCCTAGAGTAGAGAGTAAGGCATTCCTGTGAGAAGGAAACGTCTGGAGTACCTCTAAATACGACACAACACAAGGGGTTTTGCCCATGTCCTCAACAATAGAGTAGTTCTGGGCGGCTCTAGCATTTCGATTATGGGTAGAGTGCTTGAGTAGTCCTTTTTGAATACGAGGCTATGACTCTAGTTTCTCAATCTGTAAAGTCGTCTCTGGGGGAGGAGGAGGAGATTCTAGACCAGGAATAGTTTTTTTAGAACTATAGTATTGAGATCGAGTGGCCATATCATTTTTTGCATCGACCATATTGATACATAGATGGTCGCCATCTTGTGACTGTTGGTTTTCACCATCCACATTTCCGACGTTTGAGGAGATCGAGGCTAAGTGTTGATTGTGTGGGAATGGATTCGTCAGCACGACGAGTGATTGAGATAAAAGCCTCACAGCTTCTGCAAGTTTGGGGCACAAATGGGTAAGGTGATCATCTGTGAAAGGATTCGAGGGAAACTTCACCTTTTCTCATTTTCCCTCTCTAGCACTATTACCTGTCTTCTCAATATTGTCATTGGATTTATTACCATTTTTCCCACCCTTACGATTATTACGTCCTTTCTTCTTATTCCCTCCTGGTGGATGGTTACCATTCAAGTTTGTTGACGATTGCACTGAGTGTACATCCGCCGAATGAGTGGTATTAGAGGATACAAATGAAGGTGGTCTTCCTACAGACTAGTTTAAAGACAACTCTTTTATCTGGTTTGTCATCGAGTTTGTGGAATTTACATTGGTGGAGCCTACAATGCCATCAGAATGAGGTCAGGTCTTTTGTCTAAGGTCGTAAGTAGACTGTGGTGCCTCAGGAAGGAGGTGGTATAGCATCCCAGACTGAGCATATATCAAATCTAACTGTTGGGCTCTAAAGATAACTTCTTCATCATTAGTAACCCTAGAAGTAGAAATGTCCTTCGATTTAGGAGGATGTAAGGACTTAGAAAATCATTATAATAGAAAGGTTAGGAGTATAGGGGTCTTAATCAACCTCTTTCATCTATGCCACTCCTAGATATGGTCCGAGATATGAATGGTGATATCCTGGCGTAAAGTAGACAACAACTCTAAACCAGCATAATAACGAATGGGCAACTGGAAGTGGTTAAGAAAGACCATTACCAACTGATTAAAAGTCCCATATTCCCCCCTTGGTAGCTCAATATACCATTTCCCAGCAACTACGATACAGGTGCATTGAAATAATCTCAAACGAATAGAATCATCATTAATTGAGTTTGACAAGCACCAAAGGTGAAAGATAGTGACGTGATCACCAAGATCCTCTCTATTCTTACCCTCAAACTTTGGGATTTCTAAAGGAAGTTTGGTGGGTACCGGGGGCCATGTAGGATCGTGACTCATAGGGTCATTCATTAACTTATCCAAATCTGATAGATTAAGCATGGCGAGAAAAGGGAGACGGGGTTGTGACATCTGGCCCCAACCTCTTGGGAAATATTTTTCTTGCGGATTCGAAGGTCATCCAAGGTTCTGGTAAACACCATGGCCCTATCCGACATTATAAGTCCCTCCTCTGGGCTAGCTCATATAAGGTGGGTTGGGCATCATTTTAGCTGGAATGTTCTGTTGAGGGTTATAGAAACTTCCCCCAGCCAGATTAGATCAAGGTTGGGGTTTGCCCAAAGTGTGAAACTAACCTCCCCCAAGTTGCAAATAGGAGGATAAGGTGGATTCATCATGCCAAGTGTATTGGTCAGAATCTGTTGAAGAGGTAGGATTTTAGGATGGAACTTGAGTTGAAACTTGTCCGCCAAGTTGACTATTCCACCTAGAAGTAGGAGGATTGGACCCAAGTTTAAAAGAAGGCATACCTCCCATATAAGGAGTCATTTGAGGGATTTGAGATCCACCAAATGAAAAGGAGTGTACAGAGGTGTGATTCCCTTGAGCCCAATGCTAGCATTAGGGCCAACAGCTGAGATGGAGTTCGAAAATTGTGAGGTGAAGTTAGGCATATCATAAGAAAATGGACTAGAACCCATAGGGATGGACTAAACATTGCAACCTGGTGAGTGGCCAAGAGACCCAAAGGGGTTTGAGGCAGTAGTATGAGCATTAACTATAGGACGGGCCACAATAATGATAGGTGTCTCTGATACCACAACCATGGATGTTGCAGGAGTTGAAGGGGTGCCATTAACTATAGTGGGTATGGGAGTTAAAGGGCTCCCATAATTATGAAGACCGGGTTTAGTACTCATCCTTGTAGAATGCCAAGTTTGAGCAGTGGATGTGTGTGTACCATGTGTAATGACTCTATGCCTTTTAGAAGGAAAGGACACGAAATTTGATGGCAACTGTAATAAGCGAAGGGATCGGCGGGGCGGCTAGTCCCACTCCACGATGACTTAAGACTCTAAAGATAAAAATATATCCTAAGGCCAACTAGTAAGAAAAGAGCACACCAAAAGTCAAACGACCAATATGCATGCAAACGGGCAAAAGTGGCTGAGTGGCCTCCCTCGCTAAAGAAGGCATGTCTCGTCCAAGAGGGACTTGAGACTCCTTGCTAAAAATCAGAGGTAACAGAATCAGTTATAGGGGCCCTCGTGGGATTAACAACCAGTCAGTTAGATCCCCCCGGAGAGGTAATCCTCCATAAAGGTTGTGTGTTGTCCGACCCCTATCTGACCCAGGGTACCTACAGAATAACCCCTGCAAGTAACCTATGAGATACCTAAGTCAAGCAACTAATAAACCACTGTATAATCGATGCACAGGCGAGTAGTCATAAGTCCGGATCACCATATGGGCATGGTAGCAAAGCCCGAAACCTTGAAAGTACCGCCTCTCACGGAGGTATGGGCACTAGCAAGATCCCCAAATACGAATAAATCCATAGAAATATCTCTGACGCTAGGCTAGTATCCGGGGGATATCCCTTTAACCAACTTCACGCGACCTCGTGATTAACTCCGGTGTGAGCGGAGCCTCCTGATATTACCAATTATACAATGGATTTCTCCATTCCTTGACTCAGACACATATGTTGATTTAATTGCCTTGGAGAAGTTTACTCACAAAATTCTATTTCAAGGCACTAAATCCTAGGCTAGTTTGTGCACCCTAGAAAATAAAATCGTTACTAATAAATTTTAGATTATAGCGTTGATTTTATGGTTGTGATTACTCAAAAAGGTATATGGTAATGAAACTAGCAGTGTTATGACTCTGGAAGAAAGTAAATATGAAGATAATGCAAATTCCTAACTTTAACTTTTGATGAATGATATGCTCCTAAAAAATGAGGCAATTTCCAAATTCAAATCTACAATTAAGAAGTAAAGGTGCAATCTTACACTGTATATGGTAATGAAACCAATGGTGTTATGACTCTACAAGAAAGTAAATATGAAGATAATGCAAAGTCCTAACTTTAACTTTTGATGAATGATATTCTCCTAAAAAAAGATGTAATTTCCAAATTCAAATCTACGATTCAGAGGTAAAGGTGCAATCTTACACTGTATGTACTAAGCTAATGATAAAAATTCGAAAGACAAAAATGCCAAGCAATGCAAACTGTCTGTAATTTTTTTTGTATTTTCAATATATTAAAACTAAAAATGTGGACTGAAAAGTGACTTGATATATAAACCTACTGTGTATAAAATAAAGACAACTCAACCAGGATATGAAGTAGCAAAGAACCCAACCCAATCTACAAAGACAATAAAAATGAAAAGATGAAGAAAAAAACTTCGCCAAAAAATTCAACAAAAAGAGGGTTTCATGTCATCCCACAGGAACTCAATAGACACTACAGAGACTTAAGAAGGCTCAACAAGAATAAAATCCCACCCAACAAACACCAAACCAATCAAAAAGGCAAGCAAAAAAGGGTGTACACTGTAAAAGACACTCTACAATGAATATAACTCACACAAGTTTATTTTGGGTAAAGCAAATAAACAATACTAAACCTGGTAAGTGAATGTGAAATTTCCATCTGGTGCAAACTCTACAATGAATGTAATTGAACCAAGTATATTTTAGGTAAAGTAAATGAATGTGAAATTTCCATCCAGTCCACCAATTGAATCAAAAATAAATCCCATAACCAAAAACAGGGTAAGTACTTAGTATTAAAAGTTTATAAAATTGACAAGAGAGTACAGGGTGAATACACTCATCTATAATTGACAAGAGAGTACAGGGTGAATACACTCATCTATAATTGACAAGAGAGTACACTTACCTTGAAGGGATTCATCGCTCCACTTATCAGCGCATCTTCATATTTTATAATTAATATGAATTCTTACTTGTTGGAGAGAGCCAAATTCTATTGTTATAGGGACAATAGACAATAACATTCCATCAGAAAATATAAGAAAAAAACAAATGCAGGTTAGATTCCATAATCATGTTCATATTACAGAATGGAATTCTGTAAGAATGTGAAATATATATACATATATCCGACCCATCCATTAAGTATAACAGTTTTGAAAATTAACAACAAAAATTTATAAGCAAAACAGTTTTGAAAATATATATACATATATCCGACCCATCCATTAAGCATAACAGTTTTGAAAAATAACAACAAAAATTTATAAGCAAAACAGTTTTGAAAAATAACAATAAGAATTTATATGCATAACAATTTTGAAAAATGAAAGCACTATTAGAATCTATCTCATGCAACCCATTAATAATATAATTCTAAATTAACAGATCTAGTACCAAAGGATCTCTACAACCCATAAAGGCTGATAAATTGGTAGAAAATAGGCCTAACCCCTATGCGAAATGTACGCCAATATGCATAATCAGCTCATTCTCCTATCTACACCTAATCTATATGATGAATTGATAAATTCATTCAAACTATCCATAAAAAATTTATGATGTATCTTACCTGGCCTTAAATCTTCAAAACATCAAGGATAATGGAAGGAGATTAAATCTTCATTTTTAGTCTTAATATGGAAGGAAAGAAACTCTAAATGTTTTTCAAGGTTCTAACAAATATCATTATAATTGTTATAAAGTTTCAAATTCTCAACCAAGTTAAAAACACCAATGTTACATTTATTGTTGGGAATTTATCACCAGGAATCCCAAAAATATATTATCAACAATACAGGGGAAATTGATTGTTGAGAAACTTGAAAAAATACAAAAATAATTAATTTTTTTTTTTTTCTTGAAAAGGTTATTGTCTTTAGTTCTTAACTTCACAGACCTGTCTATTGCGGGGCAGAATCACCTCCCAGATACTGAATTTCTGTTGGAATCTATGAGAAAATATAATAATCTATTAGCAAGATCGAAAGGCTTGAACCTATCATGACCTATTAGTAAACATGGGATGTGGTACAATCAACCAGGAATTTTTATGGAAACGCAACCACAATGAACTAGAGGTAGACAGGGTATCAACCCATGGCGACCAAAACATTTTTAGAAGAGAGAGCCGGGAACGGGATAGGTTGTTCGTGTAATTCAGGATTTTTCACATAGCAAAATCCATCCTAACAATTCAGGATTGTTCGTGTAATTCAGGGTCGGGGCCTAAAAATCCATCCTAACAATTTTACACATAGCAAAATGTATTGAATGTTGGGTGGACGACATTGAGAAAAGTAAAGTTAATTTGTGGATAAATTTCAATTTTTATTTTTTTTTGGGAAATTATCATTAAAATTTTACCTAAATTTTATTTTATAGAGATTTCTGCCATTTTAAGATTATTCAATACTTTGAATTTAAAAAAAAATAAATATAAAACAAAACTATGGATAGTAAAAAACCTAAGTTATCAAAAAAAAATTGAATTTGGTGTCCATTTTTTAATAGACTCCAAACGGTGAAACCCGACCAAATGAAAATACTTGGATGACCACTAGGGAGTGCTCTGTTCTACAATTTACCCATTGTAAGGACTTCCAAGAATGAAGGTGCTCCATGGTTTGGACCATAATTATAGGTGCTCCTATACGTGCTCCATGGTTTGGACCATAATTATAGGTGCTCCTATACACAGTATAGGAGCAAATCTAAAATAACTGAAAATTACTATTTGAAAAGGCAATGATTCCTTCTGTTTAAAGGCAAAGTATTTGCACACAGTTTTCTAATTTTGACACTAAACTGACAGTTTTTCCACAGTTTTCCAATTTTAACACTTTATTCAACTCCCTCACCTCCTCCGATGGATGCTCTCCTTTATTATGGATGCTCTCAGATGGATGCTAACTACATTTACGAAAACAAAATAGATTTAGCTAACTACATGTAAAAACAAAATAGATTCAGTTAACTACATTTACAAGTATAAAAAAATAAATAAGATAAGTATCATATTTTAAATCATTGAGATTACTTTTGAATTGATGTAAAACGGTCAGAGGTTTTGAAATCATTACCTAATTGATGTAAAACCTTTGAATTGATGTTCTGAAATCCACCTCTCATGTAAATTGATATTCTAAAATTCGAAAAAAACTCCAAAGAAACTCCATTTTCAAAGCATTTAACGCTTAACATTTATTTCAAGGCTAATTTCTCTGCAGCTAAATAAGAATCAATAAAACTGTCCCATTAAACTGCATAGAATAAATTGAAAAATATGTTCAAAGAAACTCCAAAGAAACTTGTTGGCATTCCAAAGAAACTCCATGTTCCAAGCATTTAACACAACATTTATTTCAAAGCTAATTTCTGTGCAGCTAGATAAGAATCAATAAAACTGTCCAGAAATACGATTAAAATGCATGAAATAAATGCCAAAGAAACTCCATGTTCCAAGCATTTAACACAACATTTATTTCAAAGTTAATTTCTGTGCAGCTAGATAAGAATCAATAAAACTGTCCAGAAATACGATTAAAATGCATGAAATAAATGGGAAAATGCATACAGAATATGCAATATATTTGTTATTATGGTATAGATTTGACAAAACCTTTCAGAGCTTAAATCAATGGTTGGATCTTGATTCCAATATCTGCTAATTCTTCTGTAAATTTTTCTGAAAGTCGTACTGCTAATGATCCCATAGTACCGCAAGCATCGTTCATTGAAATCCAAATGGTGATTGCCAAAACTGCAAAATGTACGCCAATATGCATTGATCAGCTCGTTCTTCTATCTACACCTAATCTATATGATGAATTGATAAATTCATTCAAACTATTATTATTGTCAATACCGCAGTCGAAGCCATGGATTTTCTGCCGGCCATGCCATGATAAAGGATATGAAAGGTATAAAAGAAAATTCAAAAACAAAAAACGGTGCACAGCAAAAACATAGAAACATAGTGCAATGCAAGCACAGTTCAACAGGCACAAAACTAAATACAAGAAAGGCAATGCGAGAAAACAGGTAAAACAATAATAGATAGGCCCATAATTGTGTGGCAATGCGAGAAAACAATTCAATCCATGGCCGTTCTGTAAAACAATTCAATCCATGGCATGCAGGTGAATGAGATTTTGCAGTACGAGAATTTTTCTTGCCCCCGGAGAGGTAAAGCCTCTGAATAAGTTTCATCCAATAAGTAGTTTCAGTGCTGTTCACACACAAATGAACCTGTAAAACTAAAAAAATATGAAACTTACTGATAAGTATTGGTCATATTTGTTGAGTAACAAAGTAACTAGTTCCCGAGGAGTAGTAGTATTTTGGTCGGTAGCATTCTGTATATAGCTGATAATGTCGTTGCCTCCAACGGAAATACAGTATAAGGACTTGGACAGGTAAGATTCAACAGCAATACCGCCATTCTACTTCACTAAAGTTGAAGCAAAGTGTGTGAGTTGCCATATTTGATGACTAAATGAAATAATAATGAAATGAGATGGATTAGGCCGGATCAGAAACATTACAGAATGACATATGTTGATGCTCCACAATCAGAATCCTTCCAGTTTTAAAATAAGAAATCAGATTCGATGAATGCAATATTGAACACAGGAAGGGAACTCACCAGATTTTGGCCTGTGGGATCCAACAGTCCGCTACCTCCAGAAGCAAAATTAATCCCAGCTGAGAAATTTCCTTGTGGGTCAAGAAAGGGCGAGGGAAACGGCAATCCCATGTATGTTGCTTAAAGAGATGACAAAGCAGAGAACATGAATCAATTCTCTGAAATAATCTCCAGGATTTCCCCATATCTATGAATAACATTCTTAGTAAACCCCACTCCTTGAACTAATCAATATTCTGTTCAAATAACAAAATGTAAACTAGAGTCTGTTATTTATACCTATGAAATCAATGGCTGTGCGGCCATTTGTGAAACGGCGGAAGAAGGACGTGCCATAAGGAGGGAAGTCTGCACGAGCAGCGCATTTGGGAATGAAATTGTTATTGCCCGCATCTGCCAGAGAGTCCCCAAACACGAACAGCGCAGGCGGATGATAAGGCTGCTTATGACCATCATCTGCTGCTGCAATGGATCTTGCAAAGCAACAAATAATGAAGCAGTAAACGTTTATCTTGATAAACTCCATGGATCCTGGATCTGGATCCGAGTGTCTTAGCTCGGCTCAGAAGAAGTACCCACTAACTTTACCTATTGTTTCAAATGCGACAGCATGTATCATAGAAAGCAGTCTGCACATACTTACAAATGCATTGTAGAAGAAGAACCAGAGGGTGCTTTCGGTTATGGTACAACAACATCATCGATCGATCGAATTGGATAACCGTTTTTCCTTCTCGGAAAATGAATTTGAAATTCGAGCGTTTTAGAACATTCTGGTGGTGTTCTTCTCGGAAATTGAATTTGAAATTGGAGTGTTCTTCTCGGAAATTAAATTGAATTTGAAATTGGAGCGTTCTAGAACATTCTGGGAATGATTTTGGACAGATTATTTTGGAATGATTTTGGGCATATCTTGTTGGAATAGTAAATCTTAATTTTGACTACAAAAGTGAAAAATAACGTTGAATGGATCAGTTTTCCAAGTATACCCTATGTATTCGATAAAGAAAAAAGTACTTCAATTTAGAAGGTCCATTATCATATGAGTTCACTATTTGATAGCTGATTATTTTAATCATCAAATCTTAAAAAATTGAAGGGTCGACTATTATACATTGATAGTTCACTATTTTGATAGCATATTTTAATCATCAAATTTTAAAAATTGAAGGGTCGACTATTATACAAGATTTTGCTAATATGCATGGATAATGCTTATTTATGATCGTTGAGGAAGAAACATCAATATAAAAATAATTGCATGCAAATAAATTTATTTTATATTTTATATGTATATAAGAGAGATTTGAGATGTATATTTAATACAAACAATGTTATTAAAAAAATAGAAGATATTAAATATATAAATAAATAAAAAATATTATAAATATACTATTTATTAAAAATATATTGTTATATAAGTATCTTAATAATAATTTAATTATTTTTATTAAGTTGAATATGATTACAATAAATGTGTATTTATTATAATGATTAAAAAAACTATATCTAAAAGGATTTTATATTTTTTAATACTTAATAAATCTTGAATTAACATAAATCTATAAAATCTATATTGAAAATAATTAATTTTAATAATAATAATCTATAAAATAAGTAAAAAAATTGATACTAACAATCAATTTATATTTTATATAGAAAAAAAAATTTAAACTTTTTAACATTTAATTTTTTTTTAATTAACATAAATTTATAAAATCTATATTGAAAACAATTAATTTTAATGATAATAATCTATAAAATAAATAAAAAAATTAATACTTATATAATTTATACTTTAAGTAGAAAAGTTAATTTAAACTTGATGTGAAAAAAAAAAGAAAAAACAATCTCATACAAATTTTATTATTCTACATAAAAATTTGTAGAATATATTGAAAAATAATAATTTGTAGACCAGGATGTTCCCCACATAAAAGCTCACCTTAAAATTCAAAGTAATTCAAATATGTTATTTTAGGTGTCATTCCGATTTTTGAATCTTCAATCTAAGTAATCTAAATTTAGAAAAAAATTGTTATTTTATCAATAAATTAATAAATTTTAATATTTTTATTACATTGTAAAATATATAATGAAATGTATATAAATTTTCTACATCATTTAGAAATACTTTTATTAAATTTAATAATTATAAATTATGGGTATATATCTTTTATGTCAATTAAAAGTATTAATAAAATTAAGCTATAAAAAATCATGTAATAATGATATGATGGCGATTTTTTTTTATATATAAAATTTATAGATTTTTGTGATGTGTCATCATTTAGATAATTTAAAAAACAATAGGTTAAAGGTTCTAAGAAAGGATGATTTTTTCTAGGAAAATTTACTCCAAATCCGATGAAAAATTATTGGATTTCTAGATTTGAGTGATTATTTCTTGTGCTCCTAGAATTTTTCTTCAACACGGTGAACATTGATAAATGGATTTTGAACAACAAAAAATAGTGATTAGTATAAATTTATATAGTCTGATTCCCACCAAAAAAAAAAAACATTTAGTAGAACAATTAACGACACCATTTAAAAACATTAACAAAATTAAATAATGATGATGAAGAAAATTATTTAAAAAAATCATTTTATAAGTTTTAAAAACATTAATAAAATTAAATTATAATAAAAATGAAAATTAATTTAAAATAATTATTAAAAAAATTAAATTATAATAATGATGAAAATTTAAAAAAATAAATCATCTTAACAAAATTATTAAATTATAATAATGATAAAAAATTTAAAAAATAATAATCATATTGTAAGTTTTAAATCATTTTCATTGTTTTGAAAATATGGGACACTTTAACTATATGACGATTTATATTGATTTGGTATACCAAATAAATTATATATTAATTTGATATAGTAAATAAATAATATAATATGTATGATTATTTTATATAAATTTTTAGTTTTTAATTGAAAATTATTTTTAATATAAAATTTAGTGAATTAAGATATATATCATTATTATTAATTTTTTTTTTTAAATTGAAATTTTCATACATTAATATTAATGGATAATATTTATAATAGATTTTTAAGTTTTTAATTGAAATTTATTTTTATTATAAATTATTTAATTAAAATATATTATTATCATTAAATTGGTTTTTAAAAAAGAAATTTTATTAGTTAATTTAAATTGATAGTATAAAATAATTTTTTCTTAATTAATTTAAGTTAATAAATGATATTGTTGCATTTTACATAGTCCAAGGACTAGTCTTCTAAATAAGATTTCACTTGAATCAAAATATATGTCTAAGTTACTTATTCTTTTAAATTATGTTTCACCTAAGTTCTACCCAATATCATGAGAAATTTTAAGTAAATGAATTCTCAATTATAATAAAAAATTTAAATATCATATAAAAAATAAAAATAAAAATAAAATTTTATTAAAATAGTTAAAATGTTTGTTTTGATTTTTTAAATAATAATTTATTTTAATTTTCAATAAATATTAATATGTAAATTAAATTAAAATAAATTAAGTAATATGATGATAAAGTTAAAATATTTACAAAATCCTTAAATTCTATTTTTGTAATTACTAAAAAGGATAAGGCTTAAACCACAAAGTAAGAAGACCAAACACTAAAATAAACACAAGGAAAATACCATGCAGAACAAGAAGAGGAAGACAAAGGTGAACAACAAAGAGGAGGCAATGAAATCACAATGGAGCATTTGGTAAAATGACAACAAAATTGTCAAAAAAGGAGAAGTCTTGGTCATCGATTAACTCTTTTGAGATGACTTGGCAAGACTACCCGTACACCAAACTAAATTGGGTTTTCCCACTTCCTTGATATGAGTAACATGGAATATTTATGAGCCACCATCCTTACACCTACCAAAAAGATGATGATACAAAAAAATCAATAAGGAAAGATGACCAAACACTAAAAAAAATCACTTTTCCAAGGAGACAAACTTACCCAATAGCCTTAAGAGTAAATTTCTAATGGCCACATGACTTGAATTAAAATTCAAATATTCAAGAGGTAAGTTGGTTGTTCACACTCAAATTGAGATTGAAGATAACAATTATGTGATTCTTATTCATATTCATATAATAAAAGGATAGTTTCTCACATTCCTTAGTCTATATTGGCATTGCTCTTTGTTGGCCCCATAGTTACACCAGGTAGACGATGATCCACAAAGGTTGAACAAGTCATTTGTTCAAAATCAGAGTTCAGAAGTCCAGACAGGTCTTATGACCCCTTCAAAATTTCTTCTTCTTCTTCTTTATGCATGATCCATACCCCCATGGGAGGAATTATAATAAAATGAGATAGCATGAGGAATTTCTTATGTAAAAGGATTAGCCCCCTAAGACTTGATCATCATACACACTCTAGAGTGTTTTTTTTACTTCTTAATTATATCTTTATTGTCAACGAGATATAATTTCTAAATTTTTTCACCCATTACCTCCAAACATGGAGTGTGTATTGATGGCTAGGCCTTAGTGTGTATTGTTTAAGTCTAGTGTCTAATGTATATTACCATACTAGTCAATTGTATAGAGTCTTATGGACATTCACTAAGTCCTCGAATGTTGGGTTGTCATATTCTTTGCAATGAAAGTCAAAGGTCAAGATGGATCGATCGAGCAAGTTCAAAGTCAAAGTAATCGACGACAAGTTGAAGAGGTCAACCGACAAGAGGTCAATAGGCGTTCGTGTGGAAACCGACAAAATATCGAATGAATTTTGAATACTAATCAACTGGTAATATGAGTTGGTAGTCGACTGCAACAAAATCTCGAGATTTGTAGGATTTATAGCCAATTATCTATGTGGATATGTAACCATTTATTGGGCATCTTTCTTTAGGGTTTTTCCTATCGTAAATCCTATAAATAATCCATGTTGTAATGTTGTAAAAGAAAATATTTAGTTAATCTTTAGATTAATCGTTTTACAGGTTGTTGGTCATGTAGATGTAAGTTGAATTAGCTACATGGTTTTCCTTATGTAAAGAAAGAAGGTATGATGTTGATTGTGTCTTAGGTGCAGACCAAGGTTAGACATGTCACCTTTTATTCAAAATGAATAAGACAACAAGAGAGAAAGATGCTCAAGGAATGTTGGTTTTCCTGTTTGGGTTTCCAGGGTAAAATATCTATGTATTTGTGTGTTTTCTTTGTCATTTCTTTTATAGGTTGAATATTTATTCATCTCTTCTGTTAGGTTTAGCATGGAAGTGTTTTATTTCCTAACATGTGGTATCAGAACTTGGTTTAACAACCTCGGATATGAGCTAAACCCTAGGTCTAGTGAGAGTCATAAGTCAAAAATATTTAAAGTATTCTTAAAGGAATGGCAAGTAGCCCGAGAATAGAGATCAAAGAATTCAATGGCCAGAATTTTGAGCTTTGGAAGCTTAACATTGAAGATTTCCTTATAGATTGAGAACAATGGGCAATAGTCTTTCCAAGTACCATTCCGGAAAGTATATCGAGAGAAGAATGGGAGAAACTTGAGAGAAGGGCAAGGAGTACGATTCGACTTTGTCTTGTAGATTCCGTGTTGCCGAATGTCTCAAGTAAAGATTGAATCAAGAAATTGTGGGACAAGTTGGGGAGCTTGTACAAGTTGAAATTCATCGTAAATAAGTTGTTGCTTAAAAAGAAATTGTATCTTTTGAGGATGAGTGAGGACAGTTCGATGACTAAGCATTTCAATGTGTTTTATGCCATAATAAGCTAGTTATCTTCTATGGATATTAAAATCAGTGAGGAGGATAAATGTATTATCCTATTATGTTCTTTACCAGACTCTTGGGATATCTTAGTCATGGCTATAGGGAGTAATTCAACCACATTATCGCTATAATGCATGCTTGCATCTCTACTCTTATAAGAAATGAGAAGGAAGAACATGGAAGGATCAACCAAAGATGCATTAGTGGTCATAGGTCAACCTGTTGACAGAGATAAAGGAAAATTCTCCTGTAGAAAGTCTAAGTTGAAGAGTAGATCTAAATCCTATGTTTAGTCGATGAAAAGATGTTGGAAATGAGATAAAGTTGGGAATTACAAAAGGGACTACAAGTCGAAGGCAATGGAATTCAGTACAGGATCCGATGAGAAGCAGTCGACTAAGATAAAATTGAATCTAGATAAGGGAGGCGATGTGTACCTCGCATCGATGAATACACAGTCAGATCAAGATGTTTGGTTGATTGACTCAAGAGCATCATATCATATGACACCGCATAGAGAATGGCTCTACGAATATGAATGATATGAAGGAGAAGATGTGTTTTTGGGGGATGACTCGACAACTAAAATTTTTGTATGGGGAAAAGTCTGACATTGGAGAAAAATGACTTTGAGCTATGCACAACAGAGGTATGATTGAACATTTTCCTAAATGTAATTTAGAAGTTGACTTTTGTGAACATTTTATATATGCAAAAAAAAATCGAGTATGGTTCCCATCTAGAGAAACAAGGGAAAAGGGGATTTTAGAATTGATTCATAGTGATGTATTTGGCCCTATCATCACACATATTCTAGGTTGGGAAAATCCCGACCCAATCCAAAAAAGTGAGACAATTATGGGAGTAACTACCAACTCTCACCTTAGATAGATACTCTCCTTGATTTAGTGATGATAAGTCACCACAAGGGGGGAATCTCAGTGATAATAGGGGGGTTGCGATGGAAACTGGTAGAATGACCAATGAAACCCCTATAGGTCAAGTTTGGAAGTGGAAAAAGGTTTGGAAACAAGTCTTATTGATGAGGGGAAGTTGCCAAAGTGTTTTGTACCTGCAAAATAATGTTAAATGTGCCCAAGACAAGACAATTTATCAAAATACAAGCCAAATATTTAATGGGACAAGCAAGTGAAGCTTGTTGTCCTAATATTGTAGTAGTAATATATATATATATATATATATATATATATATATATATATATATATATAGAAACACACACACACACAATGGAAAGAGTTGTTAACTACAAATGGAAAGTGGTAGAATGACTAATGAAACCCTTATAGGTCAAGTTTGGAAGTGGAAAAAGTTTTGGAAACAAGTCTTGTTGATGAGGGGAGGTTTCTAAAGTGTTCTGTACTTGCAAGATAATGTTGAACATGCCTGAGACAAGACAATTGATCAAAATACAAGCCAAATATTTAATGGGACAAGCAAGTGAATCTTGTTGTCCTAATACTGCAACATTAAACAAATATATATATCAACAATGGAAAGAGTTGTTAAATACAAAATTAACCATCAAAAGAATCAAATATTTATTGGATGATCAAGTACTAAACATGTAGATAAGTTTCCAATACTTAAACACAAGATTTGATGGTAAAATAAGGATGTTATTTATGAAGTTATCAAAAAAGTATGTATTAGGGTATCCTTATGGTTGTAGAAAAAAATTGCTACATCAACAATATCTATCCACTAAAATCAACAAAGAATCCATCCAAAATATAGCCAATGACAAGTAGAATTTATATGGCATCTTGTAAGAAAATTTCAATGG